>JAVKPL010014475.1:0-83990 GCA_032173675.1 Gastrolobium villosum
CATTTGCTCTCTGACAAAGAGCAAAGTTTTGGGGTGGTTACTCTTAAACACATAGCTCCCAAAAAGGAGGGAACGTCTGATGTTCCTCCCCAGAAAGTCCAAAGAAGATACGTTCCGTTTCAGGAACGTAATTTTGGGGTGTTCCCTGACCACACAAGCCCATAAAAAAAACATATATTTTTATATAGTATTATGCTTATAATAGGATAGTACATTCCCTCGTCTTTAAATTATATTTTCACTTTTGTGCGACCCCTGTACTTTCTTTTTATTTATTTCTTTCTTTAATTATTAATTAGGAAAAGACAAAGGGAACGTTCCTTGGGTTAAGAGATAAGAACGGCTGGGACACCTGTCCCTACTGAGTCACTTAAAAAGTACGCAGCCATATCAAGTTGCATTCATTGCAAATCTTGAAAACGCGCGCAGAAAAAAAGAAACCGTCTCCTCAACCATTAAGGCAACTGCACCCTTCTCTTTTCCTTCTCTCCCACGTCCAGAACCGATTCATCTTCGCACATTCAACCCATCAGTACTGGTCAGTAACTACTGACCTCTCGTTCTATAACGTCCCCATTCCACTACCTCTTCAACCTCCTCTCTTCAACCTCCACGTTCCAGAGACCCTTCATTCTCACTGTCTATTTAAACTCAGCCTTTGTTGTCCCCAAACCTTACTACTTACATTCAACTCAGAACCATTTTAACCCCTTACCTTGTTCCCTAAAACCTCCTTATTGCTAAAAATGACTAAACTTTTAGTTACAGTCACCCTTATAGCCAGCCATGGCCAAGAACCTGAGCTCACCGAACCCATCATTCACCTCTATCCTGAGAGGAACATATCCATGGAGGATAAAACCCCCTTTTCCCGCATTTGTGAAGCAAATCTTGACTAGCCTTAAATGGCTTCGTTTTGCCATAGACGAACGCGAAGTAAACACTTCATTGGTAGCTGAGTTCTCCTATCAAGCCAGAAGACTGTCGGAGGATGACACCACTGATGTGGTTAAGGTGAGAGGGAAGAAAGTGTCGTTCTCCCCCACTGCTGTCAAGGAAGTTCTTTATCTCCCCACCATTACCAACTGACCGTACCAAGAATACATGGTCATCAAGGACCAGAGCACGTTCGTGAAGGCACTGAAAGAGACTGTAGCCATCCTTAACCCCACCTACTACAAAGGGTCCCTCTGTAAGGGGAGCATGAGGGACAAAGCCAAGTTTTAGGCACTATTTGCAAACTCCAACATCAATCCCACCACCCATGAAGCCTCTGCTAGCTGGGCCCTTCAAATCCAAATTTTTTGTATCATAAAGAACATTCCTTTCGATGCAATCTCTCTTATCTATGGCAGCTTGAAGAGGGAGATGAGGAAGAAAACAGTTTGTCTCCCCTGCCTGATCCCTAAGCTCTGCTTAAGAGCTGGTGTGAAGATTTATGTGGACGAAGAGACTGTAAGGGAATCTGTCATTGACTCAAGGACCTGGAAGGGTCTAAGAAGCACTCCTTCAAAATCCTCGACTTCTGACCACGTTCCGGCTAGAAAGTCCATCCCTCCTCCTACCAAGGTAAAGAAGGACACCCCTGTTGCTACTGATGGCAAACAGGGCAAGAAGAAATCTCCTGCCAAAGCTCCCCCAAGAAAGGGGGAACGTTCAAGTCAGAGATTGAAGAGGGTCCTCACCAGAAAAAGGCCAGAAGGAGCATCATCTACAAAGCCTATCACCCTCTCTGACCAGGAAGAGGAGAGTGAAAACAATGAGCCCTTGGCAAAAAGGCCAAGGGCTGGGAGAATGTCAGCATTCAAATCAGCTGCAAAGGAGACGTCCTCAAGCATCTTAGACTCTACATCCTCTGACATTCCATCCCCACCACTTGCTCACTCTCCACCATAACAAATCACCCCACAACCCTCTCCTAGGCAGCAACAAGGAGAAGGGGAAATAGAAAAAGAAGCAGCATCTGCTGCAGTCACATCATTGGCTGAGCAAGAGGCTCAGCCACAAAAGAAAAAAGACAGAGGAAAGCGGATTCTGATATAACCCCCTAAAAAGAAAGCAAAGCCAACAGGCCCCAGGCAACTCAATCTGGGGGCCCTCTGTCATACCCAATAATCTGTCCCAATACTTCTGGGGACGAAGCCCTTGCCAGAGCTTTGGGAGAAGAAGAAGGGATGGTAGTCCCTCCACTGATGGAAGGACAAGCTGAAGCCATACCCTCATCATCCAAACCACCAATGGATGAGCCCACTCCAGCACCTGTTGCACCTGCTACTGATGGCAGCAGCCAGCAAAAGAAACAACCTACACCTTCCTCCATTCCAACAATCCCCTTCCCCACAAAGAAGAAATCAAAGGATGGGATTGCTGAGATCTTTGAAATGATGGGGAAGAAAATAGAAAAGTTGTTGCCAGCGAGACAAACCGTTCCCCAGTCTGACATGACCAATACAAATAAAGAGCTTAAGGCGCTAAGGGATGGATTGAATCAGCTTTCTTCATCCTTCAACCAATTCCAGGAACAGCAGAAGGAATAAAGGGAGTGAAAGTAAACTAGCCTTTGAAGGCCGATGCATGTAAGGTGTAAAAATTTTTTTTTACTGCGGAACATACATGCACACATAGGTTCATGCTTTAAGACAGCATGATGTTACCTTGTTTTTGGACTGAACAGTCAGGGAGATCAGATGTCAGGCTTGAAGGGTTCAAACCCTCTAATGGTGATCCACACCACCGTTCGTCAATGATGCAAGAACCCTTTCTTGAAAGCCACCAGATGAACACCACAGTGAGGCTTGCTATGCGCACAAGTGGTGAAGGTGGAGGCTAGGTATTCTGTTTGGAAAGGTGTAGTGAGCTACCCTACAGAATGGTGCATAGATGGAGGAGAGTTGGCTAGGTTTTTCACAAAAACCTAAGGTGAGGAACAAGTCATATTTATGCGCACACTTGGAGAGGAGGAGGGAATTCAATCATTCAAAATGAAAAACAAACTTTCAAACTCCTTTGAAAGTTGCGCATGGAACAGTGTGATAAGGTGGAGCTGTTGCAAAACTAACTTTGCCAACAACCTCCAATCTTATCCACATGATATTAAATTCAAAATAATTTAAACTTAAATTCATAAACTATCATATAGTATATAGTTCTCATGCGCATAATTCAGCCCTAGAAGGGGTCCAAATACATTGAGTAGTTGCATTCAAAATTTGAATCAACTCACCCACTGATTCCCTCAACCACCAAATCTGAATGGAGGTTTGTTTTAAGTGATAAGATAACAATCTTATCACCTAAAAGTTGCGCACCAAACAGCCAAGGGAGTGCCTCCAAAGATGCTTCTTCATCCAAGGAATATGCTCCAATAAGATCCTGTCTTATCCTTTTGTTATGAAACAACTTTTTAAAACCAATTCAAATTCGAATTCAAACACTTGAATTCAAACGTTCAAACATTCAAATTCAAAATTCAAAATTCAAAATTTTAAATTTCAAATTCAAATTTCAAAATTCAAATTTCAAATTTCAAATTTCAAATTCAAAATTCGAATTTCGAAATTCAAATTCTAAATTCAAATTTCAAATTTCAAATTCAAGATTCGAAATTCAAATATTTGATTATTAATTTAACTAATTAAATTAATTAGTAATGGCTTGGACTATCCAAGCCCATTACTAAACTCCATGCACCACCCACCCATTTAGGTGGGCTTCCAAACAGCTTCTTGGGCTAATAACATTATTAGGCCCAATACCTTTAAAGCTAGTCCATCATGACTACAAGGTGTTAGTGTGTGACCCATTAGGTCCAACTTAGCTTCTGACATAACTGGGCTTGGGCCCAACAAGCCCACAACCCAATTAATGACAACACAGAGCACTAGCAATGCTTTGTTGCCCCAGAACTAGTCAGATTAATGACTTGATCAACCTATTGCACATATTTGGTTACCGTATGTATTTCCCTTCGTCTCGGTTATCTTCCCATTAACCTAGGGTAAGGAAATGTATCAACCCATGCGGTTTAGGGTAAGCTTTATTCGAAATAGGGAATCTTCAATTTACTGACTCTAAAGGCAGATCATCTCATGATCTCTTTTACTATGCATAGATTCCCGAGTCCCTATAAATGTCATCCCGATTTCTACGGTTTACAGATAACCTAATCTCTCACAGAGATTTGACGAATTCCTTCAGCTTATTACCCTAGCCCTGTGCCCTTTAAGGACACGCCCAACAGTATACCTATGAGTCTCCATGTTTCAGGCAGACGAGGTATACAATCAAAACATGCCTTCAAGAACACATTCTAGGTAATAACTTCTGGTCTAAGGAAAGACATACCCAAACATAAAGAGATTACTCTAATGACACTATCTGTGAGATTTCCTCATAGAGTCTCTTTTTGGGTCTGTTCAGTGCGAGCTATACTCTTATAGGTCCACCCACGACTTTAGCTAAGATATCTCCATATCTGCAGCTCATGAGGTCTTTACCTTGTATCCATATACAAGTAGATAAGTCGTGCTAGTCTTTACTCGAGATCACTGATCCCCAAACTCAGTGTCTCTAGACTAGGAACATATAATTAGGAATAGACATGCAATATCCTTGAATCCTCATGATCGTGATCTCATCACAGATACTCAAGAGATACCTGTTCTATTCCAAGGGGTTTATCCAGTTCGTTCATATAATATTAACAGTAATATCGAGACACAATATGAAACTAAATAAATAGTTCTTTGATTTATTTGCGACAAACAAAGTTCTACATCTAGTGTCCTTTATTTAATCAAAAGATTGTCTCTAGGACACCCATATGCTAACAGGGAGCAGCTTCTCAACACAGTCAGAGCAGCCATCAGAGACGCCAGTGCCACATCTTCCACCTCCACCATGCGTGCTGTCAAGGGAGAAATCAGAATAACATCTGACTCCCTAATCTACTCCAACTCCATGCATAACTGCAGAGCTGAACTCCTGCTCAATAGGCTCCTCTCCAAGCACTCTGAAGAACGAAAAGAAACCAAAGAAGCCTTCAAGGCCTTTGGAACCTTCTTGGAGGGGAGGTTCTGTCAGTTAGAATTGAGAATGTGGGATGCTGAAAAATAGCTCATCAATATTCGCAATGGTAAGGGGATGATGAGGACATCCATCAACCACCTCGTTACTATAATCAGTAATCTCATCAAAGATGCTGAGAGATGGCTCCCTCTAGCTGAAGTACTAAGATTAAGGGATCAGCTCAGAAGGAGGCCACCTACACAAGAGGAAATTGATGCTACTAAAGAAGCTGAGAAAGACCCTAGACGTCCCCAATGAAAATGAGAAAACCCTCCTATCTGTTTAAATTCAGCACTTTATTTTCAGCATTTTTATTCTGTTCCTTTGTAATTAATCTTTTTGCGATGAGAAAGAATTTTTGATCAAATTGCTTGTTACATACATTTCAGTTATAGTATTAAGACTGCTCAATTCTTTCTGATTAACCAACATACATGCAACACAAAGTCACTGACTAATCATGCTTGTTCTTTCTCTGAATACTTGAAATAGAAAGCATGCAGGGGAATTAATCCTCATATTTTTGAAAGAAGCTGATCTGTGTGAACTCCAGTTGGTAAGGAACGGAAAAAGGCCAAACACCAACTTCTGAGAGCGTTCCTGAGGTGTAACCACAATGAAACTTCTCCACTTGCCTTGATGTTGCAAGTACTGCTGAAGGACAGATGAACTCCATTACCAGGGATCAAACAGAATCACACACTCACCTCACCTTCATCATCTGGTCAAATCAACAAGAACTAGGAACGCACTCAAAAATGAACAAAAAGGACAGAAGAAAGAAAAAGTAAAGAAAAATGGGAGCAGCCGTTCAAAAGAATTCCTCCAAAGGGGGAAAAGGGGTACAAGAAAATGTGTCCCCTCAAACAGAAAAAAAAGGTCCAAGTTCAAAAACACAAAAGCTAAAACGTTCCTTGATCCCACAAGTAAAACCATAATTCTCCCACAACCCCATAAACTTATCCATCAAAGATCCTTGGGAAGGGAAGACAGATGTACTTCATAGGAACGTAGCAGAAAGGCAAGTTTCGAAGAATCACATCCTAGAATGGACAGAGCAAACACCAACCCATGAGTGACAGTGAGATAAAAGATCAGCAACCTTCACTTATCTTGGGACATAATCCTCTTACTGTTTTAAATAGAAAATAGTTCATTTTTTGAAAATGTCATGATTGCTCACTGGCTCAAGTATCTATCTATTGTGCTATTCTTTTAAATTGGGCAGACCAATACAATATTTCTGAGTTGTTTGAGGACAACCAACAATTTAGTTTTGGGGTGTTTGATGAGACGTAAATTTGTTCCCATCTAAGCTCATTTTGATGGAAAAATACCACACGTTCCCTCATCTGATGAGCAACTTCAGCATGAAAATCACTTGTTTTACACATTTGTCTTGTGACAAAAACACGGTGAGAGAATGGATGGTAACGTATTCCTTTAAAATATATTAAAAGGGAACGGAATGAGGCACATTTAATGCACCTGTTCCCTTCATTTAATGCCTCTGTACAATTTGCAGGTAACGTGGGATAAACGTCTTCTAAAAGCAGAGGCGGTGCACCAACTGAGTAGCTGGAAACGTGAAGAGCAGAGAATCAAGAGTTCTCATTGGCTGAAAAGGAAAGCAAAGCATGGGAAGGTTGACACGAGCTGTCGAACTCGTGCAAATTAAAAATTATTTTTATTTAGGATTCAGAAAATTTGCAGTAAAGTGGAAACCCTAAGTCGTCTCTCAAGGAAATTGTTTGGGTGAAAATCGTTGCTGAAAATAGAAAATAAAAAGGGGGGTTTTTGATTTCAGTTTAAATAATTTAAAAGGCAGAATATAAAATTAGAATTAAAATTTATAATTAAAAATTAACCAACCTAAGGTTAGGGTTCATAGGATGTCCTTCCTTGGATAAAAATTCCCAAATTAACAATTGATCTCAATTGAATTAGAATCCTTATTTTCAATTGAGAACATTCGGATCATCAAATCTGATGATTATTCCTTTTCCATTATCGCGATCGCGAACCTCAGATCGAATATCCACAATCGCACGATATCGATCTGAGTTAGGAAAAGAAACAAATATGGTTAGAGATTTATAAAAATTACCAAATTCACGATTAATCTCAATTGAATCAGAATCCTTATTTCCAATTGAGGTTAATCAGATCATCAAATCTGATGATCATTCTTCACCCATAATCGCAATCGCGAACCTCAGATCGAATATCCACAATCACACGATATCGATCTGAGTTAGGGTAAAGAAACGAATCTGATTAGAGAATTATAAAAATTACCAAATTCACGATTAATCTCAATTGAATCAGAATCCTTATTTCCAATTGAGGTTAATCGGATCATCAAATCTAATGATCATTCTTCACCCATAATCGCAATCGCGAACCTCAGATCGAATATCCACAATCGCACAATATTGATCTGAGTTAGGGTAAAGAAACGAATCTGGTTAGAGATTGATCGCAGATCTTCTAGACAGATCCATGGAATCCCTTCCCCTTAGGTTGATTAAAAGGGGTTTAGCCTAACATGGCTAGGATAAACATGATTACAAATTAAATTGCATAAAAGAAGAAGAAGAACGCGAAGAACGCTTCAGAGAAAAAGTGCCTTGATCCTCCAATTTCAAAATTACATAATCCCAAGAATGTTTTCCCCTTTCCTTCATATGTCCCTAGGTCAGAAACCAATTTGGGCTGGGCTTAATTCAGATCGTCCCGACCAATTCGTCTAAAATGCAAAATAAAATAATAAAATAAAACTTAATTACAAGTCTAAAACTTCAGCAAAATACTTTCTTCTTGGCGTTAGAAATCGACCAGCTTTCAGTCCGAATTGGGCTTCGAGCTCTGCATAAGAATTGTAGCCCTCTGTGTTATCTGAAAAACCCAATAAGAACGGAGTCAATCCAACAACTGTGAACTGAGATATGGCCAAAATACAGAAGTAACGTAAAGCTGAAAAAATTCTGACGAAAATAAATTAAACCCAATCAAACACTAAAAAATGTGAATTAACTCAAAACATCATTATTTTATTCAAATAATTCGTAAAAATACTAATCAAGAGTAACAAATAAGTGCAATAAAATACGAGTTATTAAATTCTCCCACACTAATATTTTTGCACTCCTGGGCAAAAACTAGAATAGAAAAAGAAAACAAAGAAATAAGAAAAGAGTGAAGATCAACTTATCCTTCCTAATAATTAGCAAGTACACAAAAGATAAAAAAAATCACAAGTCTTGAACAGATAAAATAACCAGGACAAAAATTTCTTATTCTCAAATCACAAGACCTGTCAATTTCAACTGCAACTGCTAACTACACAAAAATGGTTCCTCACAGGATGCTCTCAAATTTTCTCTCAAGTTTATCAGTTAATTCAGTATATCACTCAAATCAACTCAAGAAAATCATCCGACCATAAGCTTGCTCAAGTTCTACTTCTCCACTGTTAATAACACATACATGCACAAATCAAGAGGGCTTTATGCAGGGTTGTAATGGGGCTGAGGTAAAGGTATGGATGAATATGGAAGAGAAGGCTAAACACCCCAGAAATTTACAAAGAGAAAAGGTTAAGAACTAAACTAAGAACATAAAACAAAGATACTGAAAAGATAGAAATAAACATTTTTGTTTTTTGTTTTTTTCTTCTTTTTTGTGTGTGTGTAAAACCACATAGCAGAAATGAATCAGATGGTCACCCCCCACACTTAAACTTTTGTCCGTCTCGGGCAAACCCCCACACTTAAACACAACATCACAATGAAACCAATGCTCCGTAAATCTCCAGGGTAGGGAATCAATTGGCTTTTCACTTAGGCTTGTAATGCGGCTGAAGAAATAAAGGGTAGAAAGGCTCAAAGGGGCTCACCAAAGGATAATAATATAAGGGATGGCTATCTGGCTAAAGTGGGTAAAGAAAGAAAGAATGCCTCAATCATATTCATGCATGCAAGTGAAAAGTGAAGTTTCAAAAAGAACAAGAGCAAGTTTTAGAGGACAACAATCAAGAGTAGAATCACACAAGAAAGAAAGACTGGCCTACATATGAAGACCATGTCTACAGGCTCAAAAACCTCACAAGGGTATACCAAATCATGCAATCAGCAGCACAGTATCAAACAGTAAG
Source organism: Gastrolobium villosum (assembly GCA_032173675.1). Taxonomy (NCBI): domain Eukaryota; kingdom Viridiplantae; phylum Streptophyta; class Magnoliopsida; order Fabales; family Fabaceae; genus Gastrolobium; species Gastrolobium villosum. The sequence goes on from JAVKPL010014475.1 coordinate 9,224, forward strand.
TAATGCAATCCAAGAATCAAGAACCAAGCCCAAGCAGAAATTTCTATCAAGCCCTGTGATTCAAGTATAATCCATGTATAACTCACTAATCATAGGAGAACAAGAAAATTAATCAACTCTTTTTTTCTTTTTTTCTTTTTTCTTTTTTTGTTTTTTGTTTTTTTGTTTTTTTGATTTTTTTTATATGAAATCCAAACATGAAAAACAAAGCTAAGAAAGGAAGTGAACTCCCTGTCCTCCTTAAGGAGGGTAAACAACATCAATCAGCCGAAGCTCTGCATCCATCTGTGTCTCTACAAGCTGCTGCTGCTGTATGCCTTCATAAAAGGGCTTCAGACGATGCCCATTCACACTGAAGGTGTTTCCAGTCTGCTTATCACTTAATTCAACTGCACCATAAGGAAAAATAGCAGTAATAATAAAAAGGCCATCCCATCTTGACTTGAGTTTACCAGGCATGAAATTAAGACGGGAATTGAATAACAGCACATTCTGGCCCACTGCAAATTCCTTCCTCAGGATCTGCTTATCATGGAAAGCCTTTGTCTTTTCCTTGTATAGACGTGAGCTCTCATAGGCATCCAAACAAAGCTCCTCTAACTCTTGCAGCTGTAGTTTCCTTTCTCCCCCTGACTAGGTTAGGTCCATGTTACACTGCTTCACAGCCCAATATGCCCGATGCTCCAGCTCCACTGGTAGGTGGCATGCCTTACCATAAACAAGCCGGTAAGGGGACATCCCAATCGGAGTCTTATAGGCAGTCCTGTATGCCCACAAAGCATCTTCTAACTTCTTGCTCCAATCCTTTCTATTAGCATTGACAGTCTTCTGAAGGATTTGCTTAACTTCTCTCTTTGAAACTTCAGCTTGGCCATTGGTCTGTGGATGGTATGCTGTAGATACTTTATGGAGGACTCCATATTTTTTCAGCAAGGAATCCATGCTCCTATTGCAAAAATGTGAGCCCTGATCACTGATAATGGCTCGAGGAATGCCAAACCTGCAAAAAATATGACAATGGACAAAATCTACAACAACAGTAGAATCATCAGTTCGGGTGGCTTTCGCCTCAACCCATTTAGAAACATAATCCACAGCTAAGAGTATGTAAGCAAAACCAAAGGAAACAAGAAAGGGACCCATAAAATCAATACCCCAAACATCAAAAACCTCATAGAAAAGTATAGGGTTTTGGGGCATCTCATTTCTACGGGAAATGCTACCTGCTCTCTGACAATTAGCACAAGACTTACAAAACTCATAAGCATCATGAAATAGAGAAGGCCAGAACAAACCAGAATCTAGAACCTTCCTTGCAGTTCTTTGTGGTCCAAAATGACCACCACAGGCAGATGCATGACAAAAATTCAAAACAGACAGAGTCTCACTGTCAGGCACACATCTCCTAACCACTTGGTCACTACAAAATCTCCACAAGTAAGGATCATCCCACACATAGTATTTAGACTCACTTTTCAGTTTCAAGGTCTGAGCCTTAGTGGAGTCAACAGGTAATGCACCAGCAACCAAGTAATTAACTATATCAGCAAACCAAGGGAACTTACCTTGCAGCTGTAAAAGCTGCTCATCAGGGAAATCATCCCCAATAGGTATAGGGTCAGATGGAAGAGAGGTGATGCGGCTCAGATGATCAGCAACTTGGTTTTCCGCTCCACTTCTATCCTTAATCTCAATATCAAACTCTTGGAGCAGCAACATCCACCGGATGAGTCTAGGCTTAGCATCTGCTTTCTTTAAAAGAAATTTCAAAGCTGAATGGTCAGAGAAAACAATAATCTTGGTATCTAACAGATACGACCGAAACTTATCAAGAGCAAACACTATAGCCAATAGTTCTTTTTTAGTGGTGGTATAGTTGGATTGAGCAGAATCCAACGTTCTTGATGCATATGCAATGACATGTGGGGCCTTGTTGACCCCCTGAGCAAGAACAGCTCCAACAGAATAATTTGATGCGTCGCACATCAACTCAAATGGAAGAGACCAATCAGGTGCTCGGATAACAGGAGCTACGGTTAGGCAGAGCTTCAGGTGTTCAAAAGCTGCCTTACATACATCACCAAACTCAAAGTCAATGTCTTTCTGGAGAAGGTTGGGCAGTGGAAGAGCAATCTTACTAAAATCTTGAATGAAGCGCCTGTAAAAACCTGCGTGGCCAAGAAAAGAATGAACTTCCCGCACAGAAGCAGGGTAAGGCAAAGCAGTAATAACATCAATTTTAGTAGGATCCACTTCAATACCCTTTTTAGAGACAACATGTCCTAAAACTATCCCTGACTCAACCATGAAATGACATTTTTCAAAATTCAACACAAGATTGGTTTGAATGCATTTGTTTAAAACTCCACCCAGATTATCCAAACATGCATAAAAAGAAGGGCCATAGACACTAAAATCATCCATAAAAACCTCCATGCAATCCTCTAACAACTCAGAAAAGATGCTTACCATGCAACTTTGAAAAGTAACTGGTGCATTGCAAAGTCCAAAGGGCATCCTCCTGTAAGCATATGTGCCAAAGGGGCATGTGAAGGTCGTCTTCTCCTGATCCTTAGGTGCAATGTGGATCTGGAAGTAGCCTGAGTATCCATCCATAAAATAGTAGTGGGATTTACCAGCCAACCACTCCAACATCTGATCAATAAATGGAAGAGGATAATGGTCTTTGCGGGTTGCCTGGTTGAGCCTACGATAGTCTATACAGACTCTCCAACTGTTTTGAGCTCTTGTTGTAATTAGCTCATTTTTCTGGTTGGCAATCACAGTGACTCCCAACTTCTTAGGGACCACTTGAACAGGACTAACCCACTAGCTATCAGAGATGGGGTAAATCATCCCAGCTTGCAAGAGTTTTGTTACTTCCTTCTTCACCACATCTAGAATTAGTGGGTTCAAACGCCTTTGGGGCTGTCTCACTGGTTTAGCTCCTTCTTCAAGTAGAATATGGTGCATGCACATGGAAGGACTAATGCCAATAATGTCAGCCATTGTCCACCCAATTGCCCTCTTATTTGCTTTCAGCAAGGTTAGCAATTTATCCTCCTGCTCAGGTAGAAGGTTCTTTGCCATAATGACTGGTAGCTTCTCATTCTCTTCAAGGAATGCATATTTCAAGTGGTCAGGCAGAACCTTCAACTCCAATTTTGGAGGCTGCTCAATGGATGGAAGAGGTGTATTTGGTGGTGTAAATTCTACAGAAAACAAGTCAGCAGCTATGCCTGTAAAAAAATTCTCAGAAACAAAATTAGGATCATCAATAATATCAGCAGGCAACTCAGATAATGCAGATTCACACTCAGAATCAGATTCATCAATCAGTGCATCATTAAAGCCAGAAAGATGTGATGCTATTTCAGCACAAATAATGCACTCTTGACTATCACCACAATCACAAAAATCAGAAGCATGAGTAGATGAAAAATCAGAAAAATCAGCAAGGAATTCAGCAAAAAAATCCTCAATAACTTCATCTATCACATCAATGCAGAAAACAGAATGCTCTTCCAAAGGATGTTTCATGGCATCAAATATATTAAAATGCACAATGCTATCACCAAACTCCATGGAAAGAGTACCAGAATGAACATCTATCTTGGTCCTAGTTGTTCTCATGAAAGGCCTACCAAGTATGATTGGTGATCTATTAGTAGCAGTCTCACTCTCCATTTCTAAAATGTAGAAGTTAGCAGGAAAAATCAGATTATTAACCCTGACCAATACATCCTCAATCAAACCAGATGGGTGAATACTACTCCTATTAGCTAACGTAACCACAATACTAGTAGCACGCAAAGGACCAAGACCAATAGACTTATAAACAAATGTAGGCATAACATTAATGGAAGCTCCTAAGTCTAGCATGCAATCATGAAAAACAGAATTGCCAATCACACAAGGAATAGTAAATGTCCCTGGATCTTGACACTTTTTAGGCATAGGCCGGATGTGTGCCGATACATTTTGACTCAGGTTAACCTGCTCATCTCCCTTCAGTCTCCTCTTGTTGGTGCACAACTCCTTTAGAAACTTGGCATATCTCAGAATCTACTGTATTGCATCCAGAAGAGGGATGTTCACCTCAACATTCCGGAAGATGTCAAGTATCTCTTTATCTTGAGCCTTTGCTGACTGCTTCTTTGACTGAGTGGCTCTCTGAGGGAATGGCAAAGGGATATGGACATCAGATGTATCAATGCTCTGCTTCTTGGAGCTAGTGTCACTTCCCTTAGATGACTCAGCAGCAGTATGGTTTGGCTCTTCCATTTGCTTGCCAGACCGCAGAGTAATAGCACTCACATTTCCGCTTCCTTTTGGATTTGGAACTGTTTGGGATGGAAGAGAGCTGCCACTTGCTTGTTGATTTTGACTCATTGATGTTGCAAGTTGGCCAATCTGTGTTTGCAGATTTTGGATGGAAGACTCAGTCCTCTGCTGGAACTGTAGATTGTTAGTTGCCATCTACTTCACTAAATCCTCTAAAGAAGGACAATTGCCACTAGCTTGCTGCTGCACTGGTGGCTGCTGCATTTGTTGTTGCTACATTGGTGGCTGCTGCGTTGGCTGTTGAGGTGCAAATTGTTGAAAATTTTGCCTCTGTTGTGAAGGTACAAATTGCTGCCTCTGCTGGAATGGTGCACTCTGCTGATTCTGCTGGAATGGTGCATTTTGCTGATTCTGGCTCCATTTGAGATTTTGATGATTTTTCCAGCCAGGATTATATGTATTTGAGAATGGATTGATTTGCTACTGCTGGAACTGTGACTTTGTAGGAAAAACTGCAGCAACAGACTGATCAAATTGGAAACCGCTATCTTGGAAGAAAGGACAAGCATCCGTGGGGTGAGAAAGATCACAGCAAATGCCACACAGGTTGCTTACTTGTTGAGCAGAAGGTTGCACAGTTTGTGTCACTGCCAACTGCCTCACCATTGATGTCAACTCATCAAGTCTGTTCTCCATTCTCTGATTATCTATGCTTGATGCTCCTGCTGCTGCCACTATTGAATTTTTCATTGGAGGAGCTTGCAATTGGAACACTGCACTGCTGTTTGCTCTAGTGCCAAATTGTTGAGAATTAGCAGCTATCTCAGAAATCAACTCTTTTGCCTCATCAGGTGTTTTATTGCTCAGGACTCCTCCACTAGCTGCATCTAAAAGGTTCCTATCCATAGGTAGCAACCCTTCATAGAAGTAAAAAATCAGGAGATTGTCTGGGATCTGATGATGTGGACAGCTTGCACAAAGCCTTTTAAACTTCTCCCAATACTCATGCATGTTCTCCCCATTAGACTGCTTTATGCCACTGATATCTTTTCTAATTGTGGTGGCCCTGGATGATGAGAAGAATTTTTCCAGAAATAATCTGGACATGTCATTCCAGCTGACAATGGAGGAAGGGAAGGCACGCAGCTTGAGTTGCTCCTCATCCACCCCTGGTGGCTTCATTGTGCTGTAGACTATATGAAATTCCTTTAGATGTTTGTGAGGATCCTCACCTGCAAGTAGGGATGAGCATGGGTCGACCCGAACTGGTTTTTTGGAAGAACCGAACCGAACAGGTTTAAATCGGTTCGGTTCTTTGAACCGGTTTTTTATAAAAAATGAAACTGGTTTGGTTCGGTTTAAAACCGGTTTGAACCGGTTCGAAACCGGTTCGACCCGAACCGGTTATGAACCGGTTTCAAACTAGAACTACTTCCGAACCGGTTCCAAACCGATTTTATAGATGAATTTTTTTTTCTTTTTTCCAACTTTTTGCACTCTGCCGAGAACCATTTAACAGGATTCAAATGTGTAATAAATAACTGTTTTTTATTATGAAACAACCATTTTACATAATTGAAACAACCAAAACTTATTATGTCAGAGTGAGAAACTGGATTCTATGCACTGTTTTCACTATATAACTCATAATTTTCTTTATTAAGGAGTGCTATATAAGATCCATCTCTATTTTGTGTATAGAAGATCCATTTCAGGCTATTACATGTATTTACCAAATATACCTTTTGAAAAGGAGATTTCCTACCCTGCATCACATTGGAAGAAAATGGTATGTTTGGTTGCAGCATGGTCGATTTTATGCCTCTTCATAAGAGATTTTTGATTCTATTTGCTTATCTTAAACAGTAAGTAAAGCACCAGCACTGGTTAGGAAAAAAAATCACTGCTGATCTTTAGTGCAGATTTGAATATTTGTGGGGCTTGTTCTAGAAGCTCCAAGGATATGGTACCCGTGCCACTGCAAGAAAAATCAAACATGTCAAGTTTTTGAGGTTGAATAAAATAAACATTGACATGATGTCATAGATATTACAGCTCGGTATCAGAAGATATGCATGTTAAATGCATGATTGTCAATGAATTATAGCAAGGCATGTAAAAAAAAAGGTTTCAAGCACCATTTATATACTACATGATCTGGCTGGCCAATGCCGCAGCATGGTTTCCACTGATTTTGGAGAACACAATCAAGAGAGCTTTACATAATCTGATTTTGCTCCAATTTCAATAATACCAGTTCAACTCATAGATGGTAACATGAACAAAATCACTAATGTCATATCTCAACAAAAAGTGAAAAGTGAAGGGCAATATAGATAGCTAGTCAAAAGCAATGTGGTTTAAAAGAAAGAAAGTACACCAATATATATACCATAGAAGCCTAACAAAATCATCAAAATAGAAATTGAAAGTACAATTGATTTTTGAAAGCACAATTCAACTGAAAATACACAATGATCAATCAATATCAAGGGCAAATGAGGTCGAACAGGTAGCATCTTGTTGGGAAACCATCTCTGTAAAAAAATAAAATTAAATCTGATTAATTATTAAATCACATTATAATAAAAACATCTTAATTAATTTTATTATCTTACCTTCCTCAATTTTCTCAAGCTCCTCAAGGTCTTCATTTGAAAGCTCCAAAAAGGTGTTCGTTTTGCCCAATCTTGTGTGCAGACAAGCGCTTCCACTGTTTTAGCTGTTAATCTACTACGGTAAGGATCAAGTACCCTTCCTCCAGTGATAAATGCTGACTCAAAGGCTACAGCAGAGACAGGTTTAGCTAACACCTCTCTAGCAATGCTTGCAAGTATTGGAAATCGACCTGAATTTGCTTTCCACCAAGTTAAGATATCAAAATCTGAATAATTCTCTATAGCTTCATCCAGTACTTATTTAATTTAGATTTAGCATTTAATTTATGCCCAGTTGTTTGCTGGAAATGATTAATCATCATCATCATCATCATCATCGAACTGTGTTTCCTGTGAATTATCTTGAGACACCCCTTCCTTGCCACTATATTCTTCAAAAATGGACTTCAAACAAGATTCTAACTTCTCTCTCAAGCCAGCTGCCTCACCACTATTAAAACTATCTTTAATAGACCAATGTAAGAAACTCATTTTGCACCTAGGATCCAGTACAACTGCAATCAGCAACAACATATTCAAATTATCGGGATTTCCCCAATACTTATCATATTTTTTATTCATCCTTTGACCCATCTCACTTACACTTGAATCATTGGACTCACACATCTTCCGAATCTTCTTTCCAATTTCGAATACCTCTATCATATATCTATTACTGGTAACATAAGAAGTACCATAAACAGACAAAGTAACTCGATAAAAGATCTTTAAAAATGGAAAAATTACCCGAGCATAGTACCAGTCTTCATATGTAGATACACCCTTGCCTTTTTCTAACTCATGGTAATAATTCATATCTTGCAATTCAAGCTGCTCAAATGCCTTTACGTGCTTCAAAGCTGCCTCTAACATAAGATAAGTTGAATCCCATCTAGTTTCAACATCTAAACTAGGTGCACCCTTGTATTCAATCTTTTGCTTTTCTGCACACCTTGAATTTTTTAAAACTGGATGGAGAAGATCTAATGTATTTAACTGCAGCACGGATTCTTAAAATGGAATAGTTTATATCTTTCAATCCTTCCTTCACTATTAGGTTCAAAATATGTGCAAAACACCTCATGTGAATATGATCTCCCTTCAAAACTAAGTTGCTATGAAGCATTAAACTCTTCTTTAGGTTTAGAATCCCAGTATCATTCGATGAAGCATTGTCAACTGTCAAACTAAACACACGATTCAACCCCCAGTCACTCAAGCATGACAAAATAGTTTTAGCCATAACTTCTCCAGAATGACTTTTGACTTGGCAAAAGTTTAAGATCTTCTTGTGCAGCTTCCAATTTTTATCAACAAAGTGTGCAGTCAAACACATATAACACATATTTTGACATGATGTCCAAGTGTCCGTGGTGAGGCAAACTCTTGTACAATGCATAGCAAGAAACTTCTTCAACTTCACTTTTGCTACTTGATATAATGTCAAAGCATCACGTGCCATTGTAGTTCGTGAGGTAAGATTAAATTTCGAAGTTACAATATTGATAAACCACCGAAAGTCTTCATTCACAATAAATCGAAAAGGAAGCTCGGTAGCCACTAACATTTTCACAAGTGCATCCCAGCAAACTTGTTGGTCAAATCTAGCAACTGTCGAAGGGGAAGAACCAGCATGTCCTTCTGTAGCTCCAATTAAGGATAAAGCTGATTTTCTCCTTTTGTTTTGATTTCTATCTGGATGATCCTTACACCTCTTCAAATGAGTTCGCATAGAACTCGTTCCCTGATCACACTTGATCGTACTACCACAATAATTGCAATTAGCTTTTTTATCCGAGTTAGGTTCCGAAAAGTGGTCCCAAACTTCTGATCGATTTTTGCGGTTATTAAATCGAGGCGGTAATGAGCTATTAGCATTGGAGACAGCTTGTGGAGTAGAAACTAGATGATCTACTGGCTCCGAGGTCAAAAATTCATCTTGAATACTTACTGATTCCATTATGGTGTTTCACCTGAAAAAGAAGTAAACAAAGGTAAGAAAAGGCTATTTATTTTGGAACATGTGAACAACAACAAAATAACTAAATAGCTAGCTTGAGAAACAAAACACAAAACATGGGAGTATCATGCAGGATTGAGGAAATTAATAATGAATCTGTGAGTTTTTTTACTTAATGCATTTCTAATATAGAATATAGGTGATTCCATTCATTCAACCAAATCATTTAACACATATATCAGTAAATAAATGAGGGTGTCGAATATTTACTCATGGTAGAATTGTACAATATATCCACTCATTGCAATTACTATTTTAATACAGTTTTAGTTCCTCTTGAGAATCCCTCATACAACAATTAATTTGCCAGATAGGTAGCTTTATGGGAACCAGGGTATGACATGTTCCAAAGACAGCAATAAATTTACTAATTATAATTTGTACACTAGTTTTCCAAAGACATGTTATTACTAATTTGTCCATGCTGCCGTTTAAACATGTAAAATTTTATTCCTTCTCAGTACATGTCAGTGATGAAGTTTAGTTTGAAATAACAAATCATGATATCATATTCAGAAGATAATATTAAATTATTACGTATACTGCTAAAAAATAATGAAGGTTTCAAAAAACCTTGGTCTAACTGGCTTGTCCTGATGCTCATAAAAGTTGTAATAACTCCTGGGTCAGCTTGATGTCACTTGAAATTGTGGGAGCACATAATAATTATATGAAAAACTGGTGTCTGATGATACCAAACTGTAAATTTGTCAACTAGTCATAAGTCAAATAATTGTTTTGAGAAATGCCAAAGTTACCATAATCAAATTATAAATTGAACGCATGACAAAAATCTACTACCTGAAACAGAATTCATTTGAGAAAAATAATCGGCACAAAAGATTGTTGCGCACTCGTTCTCACTTCAATTCTCTTTTTAAGGGGTGAGAATGGTTTGCTTTTCTACACTGAAATGATTTGGTATTTTTAGCCGAACCGATTTGTTTATGCTGGACTAGGTTTTTTATTCTATGAATATTCAGAACCGGATTTAGGTTTATAACTAATCTGAAACTAGTTCACAATCAATTTTGAAACTTTGACCAAGTAACATGCACATAACCTGCTTCTAAGTAAACAAACATATGCACTTAGATTCTTGCTCTTAGAATAACTAAAAACCAGTTTTGCTTGCATAAGTATAGCATTTTGCTTTTATAATCCTTTTGAACATCCCTAGAAGAATTTTCTTTTCATATCATTATATTTAAATTACTTTACTAAACAATAGCATTTAAATTCTGTCACCTTATTTGCAATTGAAGGAAATCCCATTTGATATTGCCTAACATTGGTAACACAAACCATCTTACAGATGCAAGGACAACATATGCTTGAATAGTTATCAGTGCCACAACCCATTTAGCTATCTTAAACTTAATTTGAGTTGCAGGATCTGTCACTAAAAATAAGAACGTTGAAAGAAAACTATCTTTAATGCTGTTGTAAGTTAACATATGAGAGATTTATGGTTCAATTTTCAAACTTTGGAATAATAAGTCAATAGAATGATATACAAACATGAAGTTCATCCTCTATTGTAGTGGACTCAAAGCAATTATCAGAATCAACCAACATTCAAATATTTAATGATTGAAAGATTTAGTGTGGTTTTTGCATCAATAGCACCTAATTGTTGATTTTTGACAAAACACAAAATGTTATACAGTTCAATCTTTATGCCTCATTTTCCAAATTTACCATTTCACTTGGCAGAAAAGAAACTAATAATTAGTGCAAGTGTACCATTTCACGGACCAAAATATTTAAATAATAAATCACATAGGTACCATTTGGAAGCTAACTCACACAAAGTCTGGTTTATCTATCCACTGAGGCAGCGATCCTGTGAAGGAGTCAGATCAGATAAACTTTCTGGTGCATCAATACATGCCACATGCCACTTTCTTTCGACCAACAGCAACCTGAAGATTTCGACCCACAACATAAATGTCACAATCACAATTTATTTCATACTCACACTGCCCATATTCATCATAGCCGTGGGGATTTTATACATGAAGTAAAACATGAGTATGAAGAAAATGAATCATAAAAACATGAGTGTAAGTACATAATGGATACCTCTAAAAGAATACAAGTACCCAATTTAATGGGGGGAAAAGGTTCAACAATAAAATGGCATGAGTAAAGACTAAAAAACAAGACATAAAAAGTAAGCATGATTCAGAATGTCCTACCTATTAACGAAAATTGCATAGTCATAGGCTACATATTGAAAAAAAAATTAAGGATCAACAAGGTAAATTAAATCAATTTTTCTAAAGAAAAGGGAAAAGAGTTAGATAAATGGAGAGCCAATCAAGCATGAAAACAGAGGGGAAAAACTTCTATGTAGCTGTGTCAATATAATTAACATTTTCATGATGAAACTTAATGTTTTGTCAACTTAAATATATGAACTAAAATAGCAACAATAGAGTAAGTGTCATTTGGCCAAAAGATTTTACAAGTAACCAAGGTAAAAAAAGAAAGATTCTGAAGAAATATGCATAAATAATTATTGCTTAGGAGAAAAGAACGATTCTGAAGAAAAACCCATATTTCACATACCTCTTTCTCAGAGCTGCACTTTCTCTTAAACGTAGAAGAAGAAAGAGAAGGGTCTTAAACGTAGAAGATGAAAGAGAAGGCTTCCCCGCTGATGAAACCTGAGACAAATTCGTGATCTGAAAAGCCATCGTCGATGATTAAACCTCCAAATACCAAATTAGAAGATAAACCCTACTTGTTCAGAAATCGAAACCCCCCAAAATTCAGAAATTGAAACCCCCCAAACAACTCACCACAATGAACGACTTCAGATGGCACAATGAAAAGGTTTAAAGTCGAAGATGAAGGAAGTGGAAAGCTAGAGATAAAAAATTAGGGTTCTATGCAAGCTTCATCGAGACTTTGAGAAATAGAAATTCGGTTCAGGTTTTAACCGGTTATAAAGTAATTTAGATTTGGTTTATAACTGATTTATTTTAAAATGTGAAAAGTGGTTATGGTTTATAAATTAATTTGGAAAACCGATTTTTTTAATTCGGTGCGGGTCGATTCTAAATATAGTTATGGTGAACCGGTTATTTTGCACAATCCCACCTGCAAGACCATGAAATTTAGGAAGCAAATGTATCAGTCCAGACTTAAGCTCAAAAGGTACAATAGGGTTAGCATAATGAATACACAGAGGCTGCTCATTATTAGCATCAGGTGCAGCCAATTGCTTAAGAGTCTTATTATCCATGGTCACAGAATCAAATAAATTACCAACAGACTCAACAGACTCTAAGGTATGCTCAGGAACAGCCCTACTGTAAGTCAACCTACGAGCTCTACTTGGAGCATGCAATGATCTCTCTATCTCAGGGTCATATGCATATAAATCATCAACACTGGTGGTACTCCTAGTCATGCATCATAGGCAAAGGCATACAACAGTAAAGTCACAAAACATACGACGGGACATAAAAAATTTACCGAAAATAGCAAACAAAAGCAAAAATAAATCTATGAAAAATACTAAATGACCTCAGAATGCTATGGGACCAACTCTCCTAAACTCTAATTGACCTTATGGACTCAAAAATCAAATAGAATTTTTTAAACAAATAAAATAAAATAGTAAATGAACGAATTTGGAGAAACCAGGGCCTGATTCGTGGGGCAAAGCCCCACGACTTTTGATAGGGATGATCGTTTTCTTCAAGTCACCAATTTTAGGATCGATCAAAGTAAGTCGAACAAATTCAGAAATACCTGACACGTCCTGAAAAAACAAAGAAACAGCAAAGAAGGTTAGTAAACGGCTGAATTTGGCAAAAATAAGGGTCACATCACGCCCTTTTAGGGCGTGACTTATGCTCAGAAGGTCAAATTCCTTTGGGAAGAGAACTCGCGAAGCCAATCTCTCAAACAGAAGTTTTACCAATTTCCCCAAATTGCCCAAAAAAGTAAACTGTAATGCAATTTTTTTTTATTAATTTTTTTTAAAACAAAAACAGAAAAAAATAAAATAAAAGAAAATTAATGAGAAAATTAATTTTTTTTAAACTTTGTAACAGAAACGAAAATTAAAAAGAAAACTGAAACAGAAAAGAGAATTCAAATGAAAACTGAAACAAAAATAAAAATTAAAAGGCAATTCAAATTTTTTTTTTAAACTGAAAAAAGAAACGAGAAGTATCACAAAAAATGATTTACTCCGATGCGATTTCCCCAGCAATGGCGCCAAATTTGACACGAGTTGTCGAACTCTCGCAAATTAAAAATTATTTTTATTTAGGGTTCAGAAAAAATTGCAGTAAAGTGGAAACCCTAAGTCGTCTCTCATAGAAATTGTTTGGGTGAAAATCGTTGCTGAAAATAGAAAATAAAAAGGGGGGTTTTTTATTTCAGTTTAAATAATTTAAAAGGAAAAATATAAAATTGGAATTAAAATTCGTAATTAAAAATTAACCAACCTAAGGTTAGGGTTCATAGGATGTCCTTCCTTGGATAAAAATTCCCAAATTAACGATTGATCTCAATTGAATCAGAATCCTTATTTTCAATTGAGAACATTCGGATCATCAAATCTGATGATTATCCCTTTTCCATAATCGCGATCGCGAACCTCAGATCGAATATCCATAATCGCACGATATCGATCTGAATTAGGAAAAGAAACAAATCTGGTTAGAGATTTATAAAAATTACCAAATTCACGATTAATCTCAATTGAATCAAAATCCTTATTTCCAATTGAGGTAAATCGGATCATCAAATCTGATGATCATTCTTCACCCATAATCGCAATCATGAACCTCAGATCGAATATCCAAAATCGCACGATATCGATCTGAGTTAGGGTAAAGAAACGAATCTGATTAGAGAATTATAAAAATTACCAAATTCACGATTAATCTCAATTGAATCAGAATCCTTATTTCCAATTGAGGTTAATCGGATCATCAAATCTAATGATCATTCTTCACCCATAATCGCAATCGCGAACCTCAGATCGAATATCCACAATCGCACAATATTGATCTGAGTTAGGGTAAAGAAACGAATCTGGTTAGAGATTGATCGCAGATCCTCTAGACAGATCCATGGAATCCCTTCCCCTTAGGTTGATTAAAAGGGGTTTAGCCTAGCATGGCTAGGATAAACATGATTAAAATTAAATTGCATAAAAGAAAAAGAAGAAGAAGAAGAAGAAGAAGAAGAAGAACGCGAAGAACGCTTCAGAGAAAAAGTGCTTTGATCCTCCAATTTCAAAATTACATAACCCCAAAAATGTTTTCCCTTTCCTTCATATGTCCCTAGGTCATAAAAAAATTTGGGCTGGGCTTAATTCAGATCGGCTCGACCCATTCGTCTAAAATGCAAAATAAAATAATAAAATAAAACTTAATTACAAGTCTAAAACTTCATCAAAACATGTTCTTCTTGGCGTTAGAAATCTACCAGATTCCAGTCCGAATTGGGCTTCGAGCTCTGCATAAGAATTGTATCCCTCTGTGTTATCTGAAAAACCCAACAAGAACGGAGTCAATCCGACAACTGTGGACTGAGATATGGAGAAAATACAGAAGTAACGTAAAGTTGAAAAAATTCCACGAAAATAAATTAAACCCAATCAAACACTAAAAAATGTAAATTAACTCAAAACATCATTATTTTATTCAAATAATTCCTAAAAATACTAATCAAGAGTAACAAATAAGTGCAATAAAATATGAGTTATTAAAGGTCTGCAAACTACGGCTAATCATCTCCCAACCCTACAAATCTGCGCAATCCACAGTCAGCTGCCAGCCCGTCCCTTCATACAAGCAACTAGCTTCAAAGGATTTACAACTTTGCCACTCCTCTTCCAGTTATAAATAAGACAACCTTCACACAAAAACACCATCGAATCCTGGAGGGTTTGAAGTCCGAAAGGAAGAGATGACTTAGTAGTAGTAATTAGTAACTTAGTAGTAGTTTAAGAGTTATAATTGTAGTTAAGTGACAACCCATCTTCTTCTTCTGTAACAACCCTTATGACTCCTCACGAACACCAACCCATCTTTCTCCATTTTCTGTTTCTTTCTGTAAACTGTCTTTTGAATTAATATAAGTGTTTTTCTCTTCGTTCCATTTGTTATCTCTTAATTGAATCTCAGGTCTATGTGATTTCAGTTTAGAATAATTATGTTACTTTATCAGCTATGAGCTGAACTATCTGTGGAACGGGTAAACTGTGAAACTCTTAAAGAACAGTTTTTGAAACTCTTGACTGAAACTTTTTGTATTTCTTTGACTAAGTAAGCTATATTCATTGTACGCCAATGGAAATTGGGTACATACTAAGAAAGGAACTTCATTAAGGAAGGGATTTCAGACAGCTTAGTCATTGGGGGAAGGTAGTGTCATGGCAAAAAAACTACTGGTCACCTTAGGAATAAGGGGCCAACTCGTCCATTTTAAGGTTCTGCACTAAGTACCTGTTGGAGTCAAGGGAGCCATAAGAATATGGAAACTTTTGAGCCATCTAGTCCACGAGCTGAGAAATCAGAGTTGACGGGCAAAGAAACTGGGACAAAGCAAAAAAAGTGCTAAGTCTTGAGCAGAGAAAACAACCTCTTTAAGAGGAAAGCAGTGTATCTGTTCCTTCTGTTAAAACTGTTTTAAATCACCATCCTGTTGTCTCTCGATTATAATTACTTTTCTTTCTTTCTTTTTTTATTTTTATTTTATTAAATATTATAACTATCAAACTCCAATGATTATTATCTCAGCTTCTCCTAAACAAGAAGGATCTCATACATAACGCAGCGAGTAATTGTTTGCCCACAGACTGATCATACTGTTCCTGAGGAACGTTGTCAAGACAGTAGGGAACGTTTGACCAGACAGTTCATTTACTAACTTTTCTTCTCATTTTCACTTTTATAAAAATAGTGTAAGACAATCATTAGAATTCTATCCTCGTGGGAACGATAATTTGGGCACTAATACTCCCTTTATTACTTGATGTGTGCACTTGCGCACTTGGGTTGGAATTGAGGGACGAATCTGTGTTCTGCAAGAACAGAGGAACGTTCCCCATCAATACTTATATTTTTCCACCATCAGCAAACCACCCAACAAGGACGAAGAAGTGTTTGATGGAATAACTCATGGAAATATTCTGTTGTTTGGAAACCCTACTGTGTGTACACTGTTCTGTTTAGTTGTTGTGTTGAATAATCAGATTAAATGTAATAATTTGGGGATATGTGTCTTAGGTGTTACAAGGAATTTATGTAATTATGTACCCTGCTATTAAGAGGTCTAAACATAGCCCCTAACCAAGTTATGTTTTCTATGTGTAAAGTATGAGTTAATTGGCCGTAAGTAGGTAAGACATTGAAGATTAATTGTTAATGAAGATCAGATTTTGTATGGAGGAATTTTATTAGCCACAATCAGAGTTTAATTAGCCTTTGGTATGAAGTTTTTAAAATAAATACAGCAAGTACTAAAATTCGGATTTTTACACCGATTTTTCATGCATCTTGCGAGTTCTGTTTCTGGGGCTACAGATCTCCGAATGAGACTATATTTTATATGTACGTAAAGCCCCAGGTCTCTACTTTCTTCCTGTCAAAGAAGATTTTCAAAAGCTTGCAAACCTGATTTTATATGATTTTTGCAAGACAGACTATTTTTTAGAAAAATTCACTGTTTCAACATTAACGTTTTATGAAACTACTCATTGTTTTCCCTATGAAGCCCGATTTCAATACAAGCTTTTATTTGTGACTTAAAAGTGCACTTTCAGATTTTAATACGTAATATTGGGACTCTAATAAGATTTAGCAGACTTCTCCCTTGGATGCATACAGGGGAGAGTGTCACACTAAATGGTATCATAGCAGTTTTGATTCATGGTGTTTGTGTCTGATTGTTGAATTGTTTGTTGTTTGAATATGATTGTTGACTGGTTGCTGGCTGCTGTATGTTAGAAATGGATTGTTGGGTGTTCGAATTAGGATCGGCATGTGTTGAATTTTTCTTTTAAATTGTGGAAATTAGCATAATTAAAATGTTAGAGTTATACTGAGATATATTGAAATCACCTTGTTGTATAACTTACTCATAGCAGTATTGACTCTTGATGATTGTGTGATGTATTGCTTGGTTTTCTGATGTATTAGGCTGTACTGTATGGATTTACCTTGTTGTTCGGTTGTTGGATACTAGGTACTGTTTTAGCATGTGCCTTGTTTGGTTGTGAGGTGCATACACTGCATTGAAATATTTGACTGGAATTGTTTGCTGTTACCAAGTTGCGCAAGAGTTGTCTTGTTGTATTGTATTGCATCTGAATTGAAACGTTTGAATTGTATAATTGTATGAGTTGGTAGTTGAAATTCTGTCTTGAAGTGGGAATCGTGTTTCAACCTTGAGTCTACTGTCGTGTATGCCATGTAGTGAATGGGATCCACTCATTGCTTGGCATTACGAAAGTATAAGTAGTATGAATGAGGCATGAAAACCTCCTCAAGAGAGATGTCTGATGTGTGATAGATTGTGATTGATTGGTGCCTGAACGATGAATAAATAATGAATTCTAGAATTTTGACGACTCCCTGTTTTTGATGAAATGATATCCTGGCTGTTACCAGGAATGGGTCTGGCCAACACATTCTTTGGTAACACGATGGTGTCAAATTTTCAAGCACCGAGATTAAATTAAAAAAAATTTGGTTGACAGTTTTAGTACCTATGCATAAAAATATGTGGGAAGTTAATCAATGAAATGACTTGTATATTTGGAATAAGTGAATTACATTTTGTAGTGCCATATAATTGAAGGTAGTAATGATCAACCTTTTGAGACGAAATGGTGTATAAGTATGTATTAAGAGTGAGTTGTTTTCTGTTTGATAAATTGAATTTATGAAATTTTTTGTTTTGGTATTGGTTTGTCAGGTATAGCAAGTTAAAAGGAGTATTTGAAACTGGGTTTTGGATATATATAAGAATTTGAGTTTATGAATTGTTTGATTTCTTTTAACCATCTAGTATGTAATCTCCATAGTAGTGACGCCTAGGTAAATTCAGTTTGAGTACTGTGTTCAAGAAATTCATTTTGTTAGGTAATCAGAATTTGTGGGTTCTGTCTTAGTCTATTTACTACATGGAGACACTGCTATTTTGGGAACCTGGTGTATTATGTTTTTTGTTTTGAGTACTTGATTTTATGGACTCTCTTTTATGTTGAAAACTGGATTTGATGTAAGGGGTATCGTTTTGTTAGTGGCTGTATGTCAAATTAAATAGTATGTAAGCTAAAAAGGAGAAGTAGATGTAATTGGAATCTTAATAGAAATCTACCACTATGGTGTTAGAAACATGTATAAGTGGTTATGACTTGATCATTTTATTTAAAAAGGATTCATGTAACTCAGTTTGTTTTACCCCTCATGAAGTTTACTTTGAAGTTAATTTGAGACTAAATTTCAGTAGGAAGAAAACTAAAATAGTTGCATCTTGTTATAACGTGAACATAAGGAAAATTGAAATATTTACCTTGACCTTGTTGCTAAGGGTGTGGCCGTACTGATTAACTTGTCACTCTAAATGGAAATTTAACTACAACTAGGATTTCGAAAGTGATTATTATGAACTTGAATTATGAAAGCATGGTCAATCTTGGTGGATCATGATTGGTTGTTGTTTCAAAATTGTAATGTTTATCAATGATTGGAAAGTTCATATCATGGTTAATGAATCCTCTGATCAGTGGAGTCAATTACATCCGAGGTACCTAGGACAACGAAAAGCTCGAGGAAGTTTCCTCATATGGGTGTTTTGAAGAACTGTATGAGAGGTACCACTTAACATGATATTTATGAAAAGCATGATAGAATTGATTAGCTGTATACATGACTGGATAGTATCCGTGGTTTTGGTTGATTATGTTTTAGAAGAATAGACTTTGTGACACTTGATTCTAGGAAAGTATTTAGGCAGTATCTATAGAATAAGTGAATAGGCTAAACATCTCATGTAATTATGGCAATTACGAGTTAGTACATCAAAATCCCTATATCCCTTACTTTTGTCCATATAATTCGGCTTCCTCTATAAAGTTTAAAACACACATATTTCATTATATGTCTCTCATTTCTCTTACCTTAATCAGGTATTTTGAGTTTAATTAGAGGTGTCACACTAAATGGTGGCTCCTAAACATGTGTGCTTGGTAAAACCACTATCCATCAATGTAATTCCTTACTTTCCATAAAATAGTATCAAATATTATACTACTCACTTGATTGATACTTTAAAATTTTCTTACCTCGAAGGAGATGGACTAAGGTCCTTAGAAAATAAGAGCATTTGATGGAAGGTTTAATCAAATTCTCGGTATTGACGTTTAGTGATTTCATGAAGACCTTTATAATTTGAAATTTGGAATGTGATGTGTTTAGTTAGTGAACTAAAATTTTATCATAGGTAAGGAGTAAGTCAGGAAGTGGTGGCACTTCTAATTTGTAACATGTACACTGCAAAGATGAAATATTTGTAATTGGAGATCCTAATTAATTAGCTCCTCTGTTTGCGCAAGTAATAGGAAGGTGTTGTCTAGTTTGTTTAATTTGTCTAATTCGGAATCGTGAAACTCTGTTTGTGTTACCAATTGTGAAGTAACCGTGTAAATTGAACTGTCAACTGTTCAACCAATTAGGCATAAAACTCTAGGTTCATCTTGTAGGTAATGATGTGCATTTTAGTATAGTAAGTATAGCATATAAGAGGACGACCTGTACAGCTGCTGTTAGTGCAATTTTTATGACTAAACTATCGGAACACACACTGCATATAGCGACAGAATTGTTATGGAAATTCCCTCGCTAATTTCATCCTCGCTACTACTTTCCGTCGCAAATCCCCTCTCTCATTCTCTTGTTGTGTCTTAGGACATATAGCCTTAGAAAGGTGCGCGCCATGATTGACAGGAAAAAAACCCCTTTTCGACCCTTCCATACTAAAACTCCTTAGTATTTTGTCAATGTAGTTGATTGGGATAATCCCAGCAGCCTCTTAGTTCTATCTCTATAGATCTTTATACCCAATATATAGGTCGCCTTTCCCAAATCTTTCATGGTGATGCTTTCAGAAAGCCACTCTTTAACTGTTTGAAGTGTAGGAATGTCATTCCCTATCATTATTATGTCATTCACATAAAGTACCAAAAAGATAACATTGCTCCCACTAACCTTCTTGTAAACACAAGACTCATCCTCGTTCTTGATGAAACCGTTACTCCTAACAACCTCATCAAAACAAATGTTCCAACTTCGTAATGCTTGGTTTAGTCCATATATTGACTTTTGAAGTTTGCATACCATATGCTCTTGTCCTTTGGATTCAAAACCTTCAGACTGTGTCATATACACCTCCTTCTTCAAGAACCCATTAAAGAAGGTAGTCTTGACATCCATTTGCCAAATTTCATAATCATTATATGTTGTTATAGCTAGCATGATCCAAATAGACTTGACCATGGAAACAGGTGAGAAAGTCTTGTCATAGTCAACTCCTTGTCTTTGACGATATCCCTATTTAAGGAGATATAGGGATTTAAATTGAGTTTTCAGAAGACTAATGTCTTCTCTCCAAGAGCATACCAGAGCAGCTTGCTAAGGATATTATTGAGAGATGCAGCTTGAAACAAGTGAGAAATGATGGGAGATATTTGGGTGCTTAGACGATACATGGGTGTGCAACCAAACATCACTATAGGCACATTATTGATCAAGTTAAATCAAAGCTAGGGGGTTGGCAGCAACAAACTTTATCACAAGCAGGCAGGATTACGCTATCCCAATCTGTCTTATCTTCGATCCTTTACTTTCACATGTAGCATGGTAAGCTCCCCGTGGTAATCTATGAAGAAATTGAAAATATTTAAAGATTTATCTGGGATGAAGGTGAGACCACCCGCATCTCATTGTGATTGACAATGCGCAACAAGTGTGTGATGAAATTATAAAGGACACCTCTCTTTCAATCCAGCGTAATATTATTTGGCTTCCTCCTCCTAAAGAATTTATTAAACTAACTACAGACGATGCATCTAGGGGAAATTCGGGTGTCGCTGCTTGTCGTGGGGTGCTGCGAGACTCCAGTGGCAGCTAGAGAGGTGGATTTCCTTATAGAATTGCTACTTGCCTAGCATGGAATGCAGAAATGTGGGGTATTCTAAAAATGCTCCAACTAGCTTGGAGTAAGGGTGTCGGGAAATTAATCATCGAAAGCAACTCAAGCTTTGTTTTAATGTCTAGGCATGGTGAGAAAGCTCATGAGTCATCTGAAAGTAAACTGGCCTTTGAAGGCCGATGCATGTAAGGTGTAAAACAAAAATTTTACTATGGAACATACATGCACACGTAGGTTCATGCTTTAAGACAACATGATGTTACCTTCAAGAACGATGCATGTAAGGTGTAAAACAAAAATTTTACTGCGGAACATACATGCACACATAGGTTCATGCTTTAAGACAGCATGATGTTACCTTGTTTTTGGCCTGATCAGTCAGGGAGATCAGATGTCAGGCTTGAAGGGTTCAAACCTTCTCTCAGAGATTTGACGAATTCCTTCAGCTTATTACCCTAGCCCTGTGCCCTTTAAGGACACGCCCAACAGTATACCTATGAGTCTCCATGTTTCAGGCAGACGAGGTATACAATCAAAACATGCCTTCAAGAACACAGTCTAGGTAATAACTTCTGGTCTAAGGAAAGACATACCCAAACATAAAGAGATTACTCTAATGACACTATCTGTGAGATTTCCTCATAGAGTCTCTTTTTGGGTCTGTTCAGTGCGAGCTATACTCTTATAGATCCACCCATGACTTTAGCTAAGATATCTCCATATCTGCAGCTCATGAGGTCTTTACCTTGTATCCATATACAAGTAGATAAGTCGTACTAGTCTTTACTCGAGATCACTGATCCCCAAACTCAGTGTCTCTAGACTAGGAACATAGAATTAGGAATAGACATGCAATATCCTTGAATCCTCATGATCGTGATCTCATCACAGATACTCAAGAGATACCTGTTCTATTCCAAGGGGTTTATCCAGTTCGTTCATATAATATTAACAGTAATATCGAGACACAATATGAAACTGAATAAATAGTGCTTTCATTTATTTGCGACAAACAAAGTTCTACATCTAGTTCCTTTATTTAATCAAAAGATTGTCTCTAGGACACCCATATGCTAAGAAGCTCCCACTTGGCCTAGAGCCAATCAGACCTAAGTCGTATGCCCAAAGCCTCATAATGACTATCATGTTTTCTCTGAGAAACAGCCTTTGTCAGAGAATCGGCCAGGTTATCGTCTGTGGGAACATAATCCATTTTTACATCATTCCTATCAATGATTTCTCTAATCAAATGATATCTGCGGAGCACGTGTTTAGATCTTTGATGAGACCTAGGTTCCTTTGACTGCGCAATGGCTCCAGTGTTGTCGCAAAGCAACTGTATGGGCTCATCCACGCTTGGAACCACCCTTAGTTCATTTACGAACTTCTTGATCCACACTGCCTCCTTAGCTGCTTCTGAAGCAGCTATGTATTCAGCCTCTGTCATTGAGTCTGCTGTTGTCTCCTGCTTGGAACTTTTCCAAGACACTGCCCCACCATTTAAGGTGAATACGAATCCTGACTGTGACTTGCAGTCATCTTTGTCACTCTGAAAGCTGGCATCAGTGAACCCTTTCACTGTTAACTCATTAACCCCACCATAGACCAGAAACGCATCCTTAGTTCTTCTTAAGTATTTAAGGATGGTTTTGACTGCCGTCCAGTGACCCTCTCCAGGGTCTGACTGGTATCTGCTCGTAATGCTTAAAGCATATGAGACATCTGGTCTCGTACATATCATGGCATACATGATGGATCCAATAGCCGAAGCGTATGGAATTCCACTCATGCGATCCTTCTCAGGCTGTGACTTAGGACACATAGCCCTTGATAGGTGTACCCCATGACTGACAGGAAGAAAACCCCTTTTCGACCCTTCCATGCTAAACCTCTTTAGCATCTTGTCAACGTACGTGGATTGAGATAAACCCAGCAGCCTCTTGGATCTATCTCTATAGATCTTTATACCGAGTATAAAGGCTGCCTCTCCCAAATCCTTCATGGTAAAGTTTTCTGAAAGCCACTCTTTCGTTATTTTTAATGTGGGGATGTCATTTCCTATTAGCAATATGTCATCTATATAGAGCACTAGGAAGACGACATTACTCCCACTAACCTTTCTGTAAACACAAGGTTCATCCTCGTTCTTGATAAAACCGTTACTCTTAACGACTTCATCAAAACGTATATTCCAACTCCTTGATGCTTGCTTTAGCCCATATATTGACCTTTGTAGTTTGCATACCATATGCTCCTGATCTTTGATTTCAAAGCCTTCAGGTTGTGTCATGTACACTTCCTCCTTCAAGAACCTATTCAAGAAGGAGGTCTTGACATCCATTTGCCAAATTTCATAGTCGTGGTATGCTGCTATTGCAAGCATAATCCTAATAGATTTGATCATGGCAACTGGTGAGAAAGTTTCATCATAGTCAACTCCTTGTCTTTGACGATACCCTTTCGCCACCAACCTAGCTTTGTAGGTCTGAACGTTGCCATCTGCATCAGTCTTTCTTTTAAAGACCCATTTATTACTGATAGGGACTATTCCTTGCGGTTTAGGAACCAAGGTCCATACCTTGTTCTGATACATCAAATCCATTTCAGATTCCATGGCTTCAAGCCATCTTGAGGAGTCAACATCTTTGACCGCCTCCTCGTAGTTACTTGGTTCATCATCCTCAACAGTTTGCTGATTCTCAATCACAAACCCGTACCTTTCAGGTGGATGGATGACCCTCGTAGATCTACGGAGTTGTGTGTTTACTTCTCCATTGGAGAACGTCGCCTGCGGAGCATACTCGGGTTCCTCAACCTGTTCTTGTGGATCTTGCACTTCTTCAAGATCAATCTTACTCCCACTGCCTCCTTGAGAGATCAAATCCTTCTCAAGGAACTCGGCATTCTTTGACACAAACACTTTGTGTTCTTCCATGGAATAGAAGTAGTATCCCTTAGTACCTTTAGGATACCCCATAAATAGACATTTAGTACTCTTAGCACTAAGCTTGTCTGATGTCAACGCTTTGACATAAGCTGGCGATCCCCATACCTTGAGGTAACTCAGGTTGGGTCTCTTACCACTCCATATCTCATATGGTGTGGTCTGAACAGATTTAGACGGTACTCTATTTAGAAGGTATGCCGATGTGTCTAAGGCATATCCCCAAAACGATTTTGGAAGTTGAGTCTCACTCATCATAGACCTAACCATGTCTAACAAGGTCCTGTTTCTCCTTTCGGAGACACCGTTTTGGTGTGGTGTGTAAGGAGCGGTAAGTTGTGAGAGAATCCCATTTTCTCTCAGATAACCCTGAAACTCGTGGCTCAAATATTCACCACCACGATCTGATCGTAATGTCTTAATCATCTTGCCACGTTGTTTCTCCACTTCATTCCTAAACTCTTTGAACTTTTCAAAAGCTTCAGATTTATATCTCATTAGGTATATATACCCAAATCTTGATTTGTCATCTGTAAAGGTAATAAAATAAGAATATCCACCTCTAGCCTCAATAGACATTGGGCCACATACATCAGTATGAATGAGTTCTAATAACTCACTAGCCCTATGACTCTCAAGCCCTTTGGACTTTTGTCGAATCATTTTCCCAGCTAGACAAGATTCACACTGTCCATAGGATTCCAAATCCATGGAGTCCAGGTATCCATCTCTATGCATCCTAGACAATCTTGTTCCATTTATGTGCCCTAGTTTACAGTGCCAAAGATAAGATTGATTATCCGTCCTAGGTCGTTTCACATCTATATTGAGCACTTCATTTCCCATTTCCAACACATACAATCCATTTATTAAAGAAGCAGTACCGTAAACCATATCATTCAAAATGATAGAAAAAGTACCATCCCTAATACTGAAAGTATAACCATCTTGTTCTAAACAAGAAATTGAAATAATGTTTCTAGAAATATGCGGAACATAAAGACAATTATTCAAATGCAATAAAAGGCCCGTAGGCAAAATAAGGTCAGCATCTCCAACTGAATGAGCAGCAACTCTTGCTCCATTACCAACGCGGAGATCCACCTCGTTTCTATCCAATCTCCTTGAGCTCCTAAGTACCTGCAACATATTGCAGATATGAGAACCACATCCGGTATCCAATACCCATGAGGATGGATTAGCATAAGAATAATTTATCTCAATCATGAAAATACTTGAGGCAGAAGCATCACCATGCTTCTTGTCCTTCACATTGTTCAGGTAGTCTGGACAATTCCTCTTCCAGTGGCCTTTCTTGCCACAATGGAAGCACTCAGCATCACCCTTGTCCTTAGGTTCCTTCTTACCCTTCTTCTTGCCCTTCTTCTTCTTGGATTTTCCTTTGGGCTTAAGGGGGTCACCTTTTGCAGGCTCCTTACCTTTTCCCTTGGCCTTGCTAGGCCCACCAATCAAAAGAGCCTGTGTCCTATCCTTCTTGATAGACACTTTAGCTGTTGTTAACATGCTTAACAACTCAGGCAAGCTCACTTGCATCCCATGCATATTGTAATTCATCATGAATTGACTGAAGGAAGGTGGAAGTGAGGTGAGGACTAAGTCATTACTTAGCTCGGAATCCATGATGAAGCCTAGGTTTCCTAGCTTCTCAATCAGCCCGATCATCTTGAGAACATGGCTGCCAACAGACATGCTCTCAGTCATCCTACAAGAGAACAGTTCTCTTGAGGCCTCATACCTCTCATGCCTGCCTTTAATATCATACAACTCCTTAAGATGTACGATAATAGAGGGAGCATCCATATGCTCATGCTGCTTTTGCAGTTCAGGCGACATGGATGCCAACATGATGCATACTGCCATCACATTGTCATCCAAGTGCTGTTGGTGGGTTACGAAATCAAATTCCGTAAACCCTTCTTCCCCTTCCCGTGGAGCTACGGGTATTACAGCATCTAAAATGTAGGCAATCTTTTCGGCCCTTAGAACTATTCTTAGGTTCCGATACCAGTCCATAAAATTTGAACCAGTCAGTTTATTCGTATCGAGTATTGAACGCAATGACAGTGGATTAGTCATACTATAAGCTGAAAAGGATGTAAAGATAGTTTTAGTTAATATACGGTTTATGTAGTTAAAAGCAAATTATTAAAGACTTGAAATAATTTGCCCCTCCCACTATTTTATCTAAGTCAATGACCCTTCCTTTTGACTTAGGGTTAATCTACTTTAGATTTTACCTTAGTGGGATTAAAAGTGCGATTATTTATTTTAATCTCCGTCTGAGACCGCAAGATTAATTTAAATAATGGGTTAATCTTTATCAACAGTATCTCATACCCTCTCTTAACATTAGGTTGACAACTCTTTGTCACTTAGTGGTGCATCTCATGCAACCAACCTAGCACCATTACCCTAAGCACATAAGCCCGGCTGTGCCTGCAACTTATGTCTTAGTTAAGCATTAAACCAGCACCCTAAGTGTCTTACACTTCAAACACTACTTTAGCTCAATGAAATAGTGGGTCCCAACTGAGTTGTGGAGCACCACTATGTAGAAGAGTTTTGAGTAGCATTGGTGGTGGGAGTTAATCATATGCTTAATTATTTATTCCTTTTAAGGGTTCCTTTTATTTTAGGGTTAATTAGGTCCCATCAAAAGCATATTGTAAGTTATCATGCTAGTCGTTACCTATGTCAAACATCTATCGGTATACACTAGTCGCTATTGGACAAACATAATAACCATACAAAACGCGGTTTGCCCAATTCATGCATACTAGACATTCTAATCATACATGCATATAAACAGTTTATATTGAGATAGCCATGGTGCTCGCGTTTTTGTCCTTTTGCTTCTTTAAGCAACGGCCGCTTGTCGTCTATACGCCACTAGCCTATTTCTCTAATTACAAATAATTAAAGAAACTCCATAACATCTTTGGAGGGACAAAATTACAAAATTTAAATTACAAATACACTTGTAAATTAAAAGGCGCGATTACACATTAATTTAAAATTCAAAATTCAAATCCGGGCACCATGACCATCCCCTTCCTGTTTGTACCTGAAAAGTTCAAAACTTGCAAACACAAACATTATATTATCACATAACATTTTCACATGTATTTTGACATTTAACATTTAAACATCAAAATAACATCAAGATTCATAATCTTAAATTTCTCATTGGCCGAATTTAAAAACAATTTTAATTCAAATTTTGTTAATTCTTTCTCAAAGAAAACAAAATTAAACCATGCATGTAGCCATAAATTCCTTCATGGCCGAATCATATAGGTGACTATATGATAAATTTTGTCACAAAATTTCATGCATATAAACATGACACAATTCATGGAGAAAAATAAGAAATCATTCAAGGTACTCTTAGTACCCTCCATGGCCGAATCTACCCTTTCAAAAAGGGTGTTCCTTTTAAAACTTTCATAAAGAAAAAGAAACTAAACCATGATGCATAATGTTTTATGAACATAGAATCAAATTTACATGTTCATAAAAACAAAAACTTTAACACTTTAAAGGATTTGTGATTCAAAATCCATATGCAGAATTTAAACTTTAACCCTTTAAAGATTTTTGACCGTGAAAAACTCCTTTCACAAACAAGGTACCATCACCCGCCGATGGTAAAGCAACCGGGCTCTGATACCACTTGAAAGTAAACTGGCCTTTGAAGGCCGATGCATGTAAGGTGTAAAACAAAAATTTTACTGCGGAACATACATGCACACATAGGTTCATGCTTTAAGATAACATGATGTTACCTTCAAGGCCGATGCATGTAAGGTGTAAAACAAAAATTTTACTGCGGAACATACATGCACACATAGGTTCATGCTTTAAGACAGCATGATGTTACCTTATTTTTGGCCTGATCAGTCAGGGAGATCAGATGTCAGGCTTGAAGGGTTCAAACCCTCTAATGGTGATCCACACCACCGTTCGTCAATGATGCAAGAACCCTTTCTTGAAAGCCACCAGATGAACACCACAGTGAGGCTTGCTATGCGCACAAGTGGTGAAGGTGGAGGCTAGGTATTTTGTTTGAAAAGGTGTAGTGAACTACCCTACAAAATGGTGCATAGATGGAGGAGAGTTGGCTAGGTTTTCTCAAAACCCTAAGGTGAGGAACAAGTGTTATACGCACACTTGGAGAGGAGGAGAGATTTAAATCATTCAAAATGAAAAACAACTTTCAAACTCTTTTGAAGTTTGCGCATGGAACAGGGAGGATAAGGTGGAGCTGTTGCAAAACCAATTTTTCCAACAACCTCCAATCTTATCCATATGAAATTAAGTTCAAAATAATTTAAACTGAAATTCATAAACTATCATATAGTATACATTTTTCATGCGCATAATTCAGCCCTATAAGGGGTCCAAATATATTGAGTAGTTGCATTCAAAATTTGAATCAACTCACCCACTGATTCCCTCAACCACCAAATCTGAATGGAGCTTTGTTTTAAGTGATAAGATGACATCCTTATCACTTAAACTTGCGCACCAAACAGCCCAAGGAAGTGCTCCAAAGATGCTTCTTGATCTAAGGAATATGCTCCAATAAGATCCTGTCTTATCCTTTTGTTATGAAACGACTTTTCAAAGCAATTCAAATTCAAATTCAAACACTTGAATTCGAATGTTCAAACATTCAAATTCAAAATTCAAAATTCAAAATTTCAAATTTCAAATTCAAAATTCGAATTTCAAAATTCAAATTCCAAATTCAAACACTACAACAAAAGAGGTATTTCACGACGGTTAAAATGGCATTTCACGATGGTTCAAACCGCCTCCAAATGCGAGTATCGGCTGTTATCCAACCGTCGTAGTTACTATCGTCGAGAGGCAATTCCACGACGATTTAAACAAACCGCTGGAATAACCGTCGAATGGGACACCAACGACGGTTTACAAGGCGGTTGTAACCGCCGTAGTATATCTTTTAAAGAAATTTACAAATTTTCAAAGACGGTTCGCAAACGTCGTGGAATACTAATTGGAAGGCGGTTAGTTAGCCGTCTTGGTATAATTATTCCAAGGCGGTTCACTAACCGTAGTGGAATAGTCATTCAAAGGCGGTTTGATAACCGTCGTGGAATAATAATTCAAAGGCGTTTATATAACCATTTATATAGTAGAATAATAATTCAGAGGCAGTTATATAACCGTAGTGGAATAGCAATTCAAAGGCGGTTAGGTAGCCATCGTTTTATTACAATTCAAAGGCGGTTATATAACCGTCGTTGAATTAAAACCGCAAAAAAAATACAGTTTGATAAATTCGCATGCTAAGGCGGTTTCTAACCGTCGTGGCATATTTAAATATTTAAAAAAAATAATACACTTTTTTTTTAAAATAATTCAATATTTACTGCTACAATAGTTGTCAAATAAATATTAATTTATTTTCAAGAATTTAAATATTGGATATCATTAAAGCTGAGAAATTAAATGTTTTAAAATTTATATTTATTTTTTAAATACAATGATATGATATATATATATATATATTATTAGGAATGGCATATATGTTTAATTAGTAAAAATGGCAAAAATCTTTTATAATCCAATATAATAATTATATAAATAAATTAAAAATATCAAGGCTTTTCATCCATAATCATAGTTAGAAGCAGTAAACTTATCTAAAAAAAGTCATCTAACCATTTGCACCGAATTCTAATAATTTAAAACATCTAATACTTGTACCAAAAAAAAAAAAAAACATCTAATATACAGGGTAATGTAATTCTTAGTTAATAGTATCATTGTCATAACACCAAAAAGACATTCAATCACCCTGACATTGTGATATACTCCAAAATACAAAAGCTGTCCATCATAAAGTAATCACCAAAATACATTGTGATCCATTTGTTCCGGAAAACAAAACAAAAAAGAAAATATAAACCCGAGAACTATGGAGGAGATGGGTGTCCTTGAAGTTCAGGTCCTTGTGCATTTGGTACATGGCTAGCAGAAGAGGATGGCCTGAATCCATTGGGAGAGCCCAAATCTTGAGGCTGTAAAAAGAATATAGCTCAAATATAAGTCTCAAACAGAAGCAGCAAGAGCAATCCATTTGATGCAAAAGAGGGTATTTTGTTATAAACAAAAGAGGGTATTTTCTCATTGCAGTCATATTATACAATCATCATCTCAAACAGAAAGCATAAGAAGATTTTAGTAAATGTATTATATACCTGATGCAATCCATTTGATGCAAAACCAGGGGGCATTTGACCCCCAAAGCTACGTACAAAAAAAGTCAACGCTTCCTCCAAAGATTGAACCTTAGATTTCAACTCTCTAATTTCATTGTCCGTAGATGTTGAAGAAGATGCCCCAGAACTAGAACGACGTTTAAAAATTTGGGAAGGGCAGACCCCAAATCACATACCCCGTACACGTCCAGGATGCTCCTTCCCAAACACCTGGACGTAAGCATCTTCTTCGGATAAAGTTCCATCATTTTGTGCGGCTAATAACAAATCCTACAAAATTTGATCCAACAACCAATTTAAAAACAGTAACATTATCATATAGGAATACAAGTAAACAACTATATTCCACTTACATTTTTCTCCATAGCCTCTTCATTCACAAATGTACCATCTTTTTTCAGATGCGAATAGGCATACATTTCTGCTCTACTGATAGGTTTTCCTTTTTCAATTTCCTAAATAATAAAATAACAAACAAAATATCACTGAAGAGTCGGACAGAGTTGAAAATATATGTATATAACCTACTGATAGGCATACATAACCTACTGCACTATATCTATTTGATATATTGGGCATATCACTGAAGAGACTACAAAGTAACTTGTTACATTTACCTTCCAAGCATCCATTACATGCATATAATTAGAAGCCGAAATTAGAAATGTGTTCAACACAGTGACGGTGACAGGTGCTGTTCAAAGCTAAGCATCCCATTAACAATATGTTCAAAGCTAAGCATCCAAAGCTAAGCATACCAGCATCCCATTAACAATATGTTCAAAGCTAAGCATCCAAAGCTAAGCATACCAGCATCCCACTGACAGTGTTCTTTCAAAAATAATAAGAACCATAGAACCACATAATCATACAAAAAAAAAAAAAAATCTGTACCAGCTCTTTTTTTTTTCTTGCAATAGACTTTGCGCCTAAAGTGTGAGGAATTGTTAGCTTTGCCCTGTTGGCAGTATTCTTTTCAGCAATTTCCTACATTACACATAAAATAATTAAGTAAATTATTAAAAAGTTAAATCATGTACTGTATAAAAATGATGACATGTATAAAAATGAGAAATGCTATTACCAATGTTCTTTTCTCAAATCTGTACTCCAAAAATGAAGCCCATTGTTCTCTTGGTATTCCCATTAGGCATCTCTCAATACTTTCCTCCAAGGACATATCAGAATTCTTAAACATGTGCCACAGCCTTGATCTATTGTCCTTCCATTTCTTTCCGAGGTCCATCATTATCCACTTTTTATGATCTCCATCGTTAACATCAAACTTAGCCTTAAAAATGAAAATATGAGCAATTAATCAGCAACACACCAACAAGATTTCATATAAATAAAACCACAAACTTGAGGAAAATACCATACTTTGAAAAGGTTTTCCCACACAAGGTCTTTGTGAAATTTTGGAACCTTTGGCCATTTCAGATAGATGATTGGGAAATGGTGACAATCAGCAGCAATTGAACCTGAATATACACCATACAAGCCACCAGATTCTTGAATTGGTTGGCCATCGTTACCCCATTCTAATATGACCTTTTGATTGTCAGGAAGGACAAGCAAATCCTGAACACGCAAGTGACGCTCCCTTTTTACTCCATTATCATCTAAGCAGTTATGTCAACATCAATGTTAGAATAAAAAAATATTGACTGTATAATAAATAAGTGGATTAGAGTTTAATTACCTATGACATCAACTGTCCAATATTTGGGAGATTTTTTCTTAATAGCAGATTGGGAACTTGCATTAGGTATTTCATGTGGTTCATTTATTGGTTCCACCATATCAATTTCTTCATCAGTTAAAGGTGACTGATTACCCATAAAATTAGATGGGTTTTCGTTCAGTAAAGGAGCACTTTGGGCTGTTAAACCAGCTGCATTAGGCACCGGAGAAGATGCAGGGATATCAGATGGTGTGGATTGAACCCTCATAGAGTATCGTGGTTTTCGAGCCATTCCTACAAATCCAATTTAAAAATAGTTAGCAAAGATCCTCATTCCTTAAAAAAATAGTACAAATCATCATGTGTATTAAAAATATGAAGGCTGTATGCAAAAAGTAGTATGTATTACATGAACTACAAAATAAAAGTAACAATACAAGTTTGGCACATCTCAAACAACATAAGAAGAATGTATTACATGAGCTATTACATTTCCTATGTTGACCAAAAAGACTAAAACAAAACATTAAAGCAAACTTGAGTATCCATCACGTAAGAACTTCATCATTGTCATCTTCATTATTTGTAAAACTAGGAGGCTCATCATCAGCATCTAGTCTTGCCAATTGCATATGCATAGCATCATCAAAAACAATATCTTCCAAGTTCTGTGATGGAAATGACTCTATTGAAGGCATAAGTTCTTCATCTTCACCCATGTCATATAAGTCTCTTGGCTTCAAATGAACAGGTATACTCCAACCCTTTTCTATTTCATCATCCACATAATAAACCATTTGTGCCTCTGAGGCTTTGATATATGGCTCATCATCTTCATGTTCACCAGTATGTATTAGTCTATTGAAATTAATTGAAGTAAATCCCAACTTATCTTTTTTAATGCCTCTAGGATTAGTGGTATTAGCCCACTGACATTTGAATAAAGGAACCGTGAATAAGCCACAATAGTTTATCTCTATGATGTCTATGAGTTTTCCATAGTATAAGACATCCCCAAACCTCATTTGAGGATCATTATTACTAGAATAACTTCTAGTGCCAAACGAACCATGTACCCCACTATTCTGAGTTTTCAAACACTGATCACGTGACAAGGTTCGAAATTTGAACCCGTTAACATTATATGCATTGAATCTTCTAGCTTGGACAATGGGACCTTGACCAAGAGAAAGCATGAAAGTTTTATCACTTTCATTCAAATTTTCCGCTTCTCTAACAATCTACAAATAAGATTTCAATAGTATTATTAGTCATTCCATAGACAAACAATGCGATGGTAACTACTAATGCAAAACATGAGACAATGTCTCACCCGTTTAGAGAACCATGTAACAAACTCTCTATGAACTATTTTGTCAACTTCAGCTTGACTCCTTGTTCGATGTCTAATGCGTCTCCGCACCTCCACTCTAAAATCCCTACATATGAATAATATATTAGGCATACAACGTGAAGCTGAACTTTTATTGGTAAATGTATAAGTGTTACTCACTTGAGATAACGATCAACTGCCGGGCAATTGATTAGGACATGCCTATGAGCTTGTAATCTTTCTGTCAGTGTAAGATTGAAATATGAAAAACCACCAAGTGGATTTCCAACTTGGAGGAAAAATTCCTTAACACGTGGGTTAGGGTGTTCTTCATTACATGCATCATCAACACGACCCGGTCGATTAAATCTAGTCTCAATATCATCAAGATATCGAGAACAAAATGTAAGAATTTCTTGCATTAAGTAACCTTGTGCAATGGATCCTTCAGGTCGTGACTTGTTGCGTACATACGACTTCAATTGTCCCAAGTACCTCTCGATAGGATACATCCACCTATAATGGACTGGACCTCCTAGCTTAACTTCATCAACAAGGTGAACAATCAAATGGACCATGACTGTGAAGAACGAAGGGGGAAATAACATTTCCATGTGGCATAAAGTCAGAACAATTTCATGTTGCAATCTTTCTAAACTTGTGGCGTTCAACACCTTACTACATATTTGTTTAAAGAAAGAGCATAATTCAATTAAAATCTTGGACACCTGTTCAGGCAATGCTACCCTCATAGCCAATGGTAGAAGTTGTTGCATCAATACATGACAATCATGACTTTTTAACATTCCATTAACTCGAAGAGTGTCTACATCGATACACCTCGAAATGTTGCTTGAATAACCATCTGGCACTGAAATGTTCTTTAAAGTACTAAGGAATGTCTTCTTGTCTTTATTATTCATTGTGTAGATTGCTAAAGGATATTTCCCGTTCTCACCTGGCCAAAGGTCTGACTTACACTTCCATTCTACCAAGTCTTTTCGAGCATTGAGGTGATCTTTAGACTTTGCACTATCACCTAACAAGGTGTATAAAATATTATCAAATACATTCTTCTCAATATGCATCACATCAAGATTGTGACACAGTAAGTTGGACTCCCAGTAAGGAAGATCAAAAAATATGCTTTTCTTTTTCCATTGTTTAACACCTGCATTGCCACGAACCCTCTTCCCATTTCCTCCAACATCTCGACTTCGACCAAAAGTGACATCAACATTCTGGACTTGATCAAGAACATCAAAACCAGAAATTATTTTGGGTGGATGACGAAGCTCCTGCTGTCCATTAAAACGAATCCTGTTCAGTCTAAACCTATGTATTTGATCAAGATAGCGTCGATGACCCATAAAACACCATTTCCTACTATAAGGAAGGCGACAAGGTATACTATCAAAGTTGCATGTTGGACAAGCAAGTCCAGTGTAGGTGTTCCATCCAGACAATGTTCCAAGACCAGGAAAGTCACTAATAGTCCACAACAAGGCTGCATGCAACTTGAACATCTCCCGCTTAACAGAATCATATGCATCCACACCATCATGCCATAACTCCTTCAACTCTTTAATTAAGGGTTGTAGATAAACATCAATATCATTCCCCGGCATTTGTTTACCAGGGATGATTGTTGAAATTATAAAGGATGTAGACTTCATGCATACCCACGGAGGGGTATTATAAGGAACTAAGATAATCGGCCAAATGCTATAACTAGAACTCATGTTACCAAAGGGATTAAAACCATCAGTAGCTAATCCAAGTCGCACATTGCGTGGGTCTAATGCAAATGAGGTGTTTATTGCATCAAACTTCTTCCAAGCTTCAGAATCCCGAGGATGCCTCATCATGCCATCGTTGTTATTATCCATAGCATGCCATCTCATATCATTCGCTGTCTTCGAGGACAAAAACAATCTTTGTAATCTCGGTTTCAATGGGAAGTATCGAACAACTTTAGCTGGCACCTTCTTCTTATTGCAGCCATCATCAGATCTTAAAATATCACCACCTTTATTCTTTGTCTTCCATCTGGACATGTGACAAACTTTGCATGTTTGCATATTTTCATCATTGACACCCCAATACAACATACAATTTTTTGGGCATGCATCTATCTTTTGATAGTCCAAACCTAACTTGGTGATAGTTTTCTTTGCCTCATAGAATGATTTTGGAATTTTTGCATAGTCAAATGCATCTTGTAATAGTTCCAATACCATTGTCATAGCCTTGTCTGTCATCCCACAAAGGCATTTAATGTGATACAACTTCACTACGAAAGAAAGCTTTGAATATTTTGTACACCCTTCGTATAATGGTTGCTCTCCATCTTTAGCTAGTTCAAAAAAATCTTTGGCTTCATTTGTTGTTGTTTGTCCCCCTTCGGCAATATCTTCATCACATTCAAGGTTATGCTCATTTAGGTGCTGCATATCAACTCCAAATGCATCATTGATCATGTTCTGCATTGGATCTTCATCAACCATAATTTCATGGGTGTCATTGGCATTAAATGCAGCAGCAACATTACTGGCTTCTCCCATGTTTGTCTCCCCATGGTGGAACCAAAAAGTGTAACCTTTTGGGAATTGTCTACAAATTAGGTGATCATACACAACATCTCTTTTCTGCCATTTTCTAAACCCACATAATGGACAAGGGCATAATATTTCACCTTCAATTCCACGCTTTTGTGATGCAAAATCAATAAAAGCCCGAACACCTTGTTCATATGCAGGTGAATTACGCGGCTGCATAATCCAAGACTTATCCATTGCTTTGTAATGTTTCTATAAAAATTAAGATTCAAGTCAATTCAAATTGATTGGGAGTTAGTAATCTCAGATAGAGAGAGACAGAAATTGATTGCATCTATGTTTAAGTTTTGGTTTACCATTGAGGGTTAGGGTAAAGGTTTATGGTTAACAATATGGTTGGGGTTAGTGTTATCAGGTTTAGGATTTTAGGATTTTAGATTTGGTTTTATAGATAGGATAATTTTAGGGATTATAGGCACTGCCAGTTTAGGCACTGCCAGTTTATGCACTGCCAGTTTAGGCACTGCCAGTTTAGGCACTGCCGGTTTATTATATAAGTTCTGCATAGAATTGTTCTAGAAAAGGAAAACAAAATTATAGTTTTTTGGTGGGGGGTACATGACAATACAGAATTTTGAATATATGTTACCGAAAATATCACTTGCGGATATATTTTGTTGCAGACTATTAAAACAACCTCATCACTAACCCACACCTAGTGAGTTAACACAGACACAACCCCACAATGTCAGCTGAAAATTGCGACTTCCAAGTTTAAACCTTTAGCAAACCATTTTCAACACTAATATGTCCAATTAATTACGACAGTACACAAGTATCTATATCGTTAATACATATATAGTTCATGCATCCATGATAAACACACAATTAAACATAGTAGATGAGTTTGAATTTATCAGTTAAATAAAAGTACACTTACATACAAGGGTAATGTGACTACCATATCAATTATATACAATTCCAACATGTCTATATTAGGAACTAATCTAAACTTCCACTTACAAGATTGGCAACAGAGCCAATCTAAACTAATCTAAACATGTCTGTATTAAATATCATGTGCTGCATATCGTGTGGATGATTTTGAAACAGCTGAAAAGGTTTTGGTGGATAGGGATGAGAGACTGAGAGCAGTGATTGGGCCACTCCTACAAAAGATTGAGATGGAGAGGCTACAGAGGATTCAAGCTCAAGAAGAACTGATGAAGAGAGAGGAACTGTGTGAGAAGGGCAAGAAAGTGCAGGAAAGTTATGAAACATTACTGAAGGAAGTGAATATCCCTTGGCAAAGAGGGTATTCCCAAAAAAATAAAAAAGATTTTTGAATATCTGCCTAAGTTTAACTTTTCTTTCTTACGTGTTATGCAACCTAATGGAAGATTATCGATGTTTAATAAGTCAATAGAGGAACTGGAACTGGAGCTGGAGCTGGAGCTGGAGCTGGAAGTGTCACTATCAGAAAAAGGAAATTTTCTTTTGACCATTTCAATCCTCTGTGCTTTCGTAAAAATGCTTTTCTGCTGGGCTGGGTCTGATGAACTTGGATGCTCATCCTTCACATTAATTTGAGAAATAGCCTTCTTAACTATGGCCCCCTTAGCTCATTAAATTTCTCTACAGTTCTCATTTACTATGGTTTTAAATACATTCACATTAGCTATTCAACTCCAGAGTACCACTGCATCAATTTCATGCAGTGGCCAAATGAACAACCTAATTCACTATTCAATTAAGGGGGAACACAAGTCCAGCGAAGCTCATATACATTTCCTAATCAGTATGAGCAATAGAAGACTTGCATTATTGCATTTCAGAAATTATCTTTATTAGTAAAAGGCTACTAGCTAAGTTTATTAAAACCCCACATTAGAGGGATACCTTTGAGGCAAAGAACTGTCAAAGGTTTAGAAGAATCTAGGAAATTTAGCAAAGAAAAAATAAAGCAATAGAAAGGTCACATCCTTCAAAATTATGGTTTTCATCTCACATGGAA
The DNA here is from genome assembly GCA_032173675.1 of Gastrolobium villosum. Classification (NCBI taxonomy): domain Eukaryota; kingdom Viridiplantae; phylum Streptophyta; class Magnoliopsida; order Fabales; family Fabaceae; genus Gastrolobium; species Gastrolobium villosum. The sequence goes on from JAVKPL010014475.1 coordinate 47,179, forward strand.
CGGATAACACTGGACACATAGGTATGAACCCTACACATAGAACAAAGGGTGACTGTCATCATGCTCTTTTTCAGCAGATTGTTGACCAAAGAAAATTGACTTAACTAGTCATCCACACAGAAAGTTACATTTTATGGTGACTGCGTTTTGAAGCTTATAAACATGGGTATTGAAGGAAATGACACAATGCAAACAATCTGTTCTGACTCTTAACGAAGTATTAAACTATTAATGAAACGAATTTGAAGGGTTCAAAAGCCCTTGTACTCCTATTCTGGCCAAAAATTACACTGTTTTATAAGGAAAAGAAATGAAGTAATTGATAATATTATCCGATGTGCAAAATATTTTCTAAATAACCCCTCCTGCCCCCCTAAAAAATGATCTGTTTCAGGATACAAACCAACAGTTTCTGAGTAGTTAGTTCAACAGACATTTACCTGTCAGATTCAACTAGCTCACCCCATTTCTTATTCAACTCAAGTAGTTATTATTTATTTTGAAAATAAGCTTTTGAGAGAATAAATGTTGGTAAAGTAGAAACAAGTGTATTTCTTCCCTCCTCTTTTTCACTAGACAGAAAATCTTCACTAGATACATTGAAATTCATAACAACGCAAAGCCTTGCCTAATTTATTATCTCATCCAACCCACCCAGCAATATTCTTGAACTAACCTTCCCAGTCCTAAACAACCGAAGCATTAGCCCCAATAATAAAAAAAATGAAACGAATTTGAAGGGTTCAAAAGCCCTTGTACTCCTATTCTGGCCAAAAATTACAGTGCTTTTTTTAATAAAAAAATGCAGACGTCGAAATCAAAAGTTGAAAGAGGAAGAGGGAAAAGATACCCAAACAAAGCTGAACGGCAACGTCGAAATCAGAAGCGCTGTCGACCTTCTCGAATGAGAAATCAGAAGCTGAACGACAACGTTGCGCCGTCGACCTTCTTGTTTAGGTATGAACTGAACAGCAACGTTGAAATACAATTACGGTATGTTCAAACCTTATTAATCCAACGACGATGAAATGGTGAAATCAGTGAGTGAACGACGATGAAATCGTGAGCGAACGACGATGAAATGGACGCACCAGCGATGAAGGGATTTGGGGGAGAATAGGGTTTTGATTTGGTTGTGCACCAGCGATGAAATGGAGTGAGTGTCTTTGTTTTGGTTCAGCGATGAAGGGATTTGGGGATTTGGGGGAGAATAGGGTTTTTTGGAAGTTAAGTTAGGGAACTGAAAGATAAAATTTGGCAAAATAAAACGCGCCATTCACCAAAAAAAAATTAATAATAATACATAAAACGCGCGAAATGAATAAGGAAAAAACTTTTATTATACGTCGTTTAATGATATTAACCGCCTCAAAATAATAAATTCCACGACGGTTAACAAGCAACCGCCTTAAAATACAATTATTCCACGACCGTTTCAGTGTAACCGTCGTGAATTGACAATATTCAATAGCGGTCTCTGTAACCGTTGTAGTAACCGCTTCTGTATTTAATTCCAAGGCGGTTTACATGTAACCGTCGTGAAATTACGGTCGCCAAACACACATTTTGTTGTAGTGTCAAGAGATACCTGTTCTATTCCAAGGGGTTTATCCAGTTCGTTCATATAATATTAACAGTAATATCGAGACACAATATGAAACTGAATAAATAGTGCTTTCATTTATTTGCGACAAACAAAGTTCTACATCTAGTGTCCTTTATTTAATCAAAAGATTGTCTCTAGGACACCCATATGCTAACATGGTGTTAGTTTATTAGAGATTGCAGATACTAATAGTGTTGGCAAAATATATATGACACACAAAAATTTGTATTACATGTCATTCTTCAAGGGCGTTAATTAACCTTTATAATAGTGATTCTTCAAGTGCGAATTTTAAGGATCTCCAATTACACCCACATGGCTGGCCATATGCCTACATATATAGATGTTTTCTCTAAATTTAATTTAATAAAATAAGTATTATATATGGCTTGCATTTAACGGAAAAATTTGCTGCTTTATTTCTTTGTTTGTGAGTTGTGACACCACAATTCTACAACACAAGCAATGAATGTATCTAAAAGAAAAAAATGTTAATAGTTGCAGATAAGACTTCAGGATTTGACATGCTAAAAAAGTAGTTGGTTCGATTCCTGCCGAAAGAGTAGTAGTTTCGATTTTTAAGAAATGCAATTTATGATAAGGATGAAATGAACTTCGTTCACATAAACGAAATATTTACCATTCATTGTTTGTAGGGTGGAGGTGTGTAAGAATTTAATTAGATTAAATATGAGTATATGAAATAATTTCATAATTGACCTATAATAATTATGAGAAATCAACAACCAAAACCATAAGCATATAACATAAAGACAACGCTTTCCTTTTACGTTTTACGTCTTTAGGCTTCCTACAAAGCCACAAGCCCTTACTCACTTAGATTCCGACTTAGGTTAATTATTACAGAAGTTTAACTTCATCAATATAGGGTTCACAAACCCAAAACTCAGTTCTGTATCAACAGTACCTTTACTGTCCTCGAAAACCCAGAATATCCGGATATATGTCGGGGTCATATCCGGATATCCATATCCGGATATCATATCCGAATATCCATATTCGGATATCTACAGAGCCCATATCCGGATATTTCGTGACAGAATGCAGTTTCTGCATTTCGCGAAGATATCCAAACAAGTTGCATTTTTAACACCTTAACACGTCCAAGCATGCATTTTTAAGCCCATATAGGTTCATAAACTGGTTGGTTACTTAGACAACTCATTAAACATGCCAAGACTCCACTTTTAACCCTTAAAACTCATGATCAAGGTGATGGTGCTTACTGTAACAGCCCATGTTATCCCGGTTTGTTAACATACTATCGTATTAAGCCACGCTTAATTAAAATGCGGAATAACTTTTTCTTAATTCAATTATGACGTCATTAACCTTAGCCAGCTTGATTACTTAATCAATTTCATAAAATAATGCCTGTATGTAAATTGCAAGACAACTAACTGAAATACCTCATATATAAATATAAAGTGAGTATCTAAGTCACAGGACTACCATACTTAGCCTGGACCAAAATCCTGATACATTAATACAACCTTAACTAAAAGAAGACATAATCAATTCTATGTGGCATGGACAATCTCCATGCTCACCAAATAAGGCACAATGCCCAACAATAGTCTCAACAGACAATCCCAACATAAATGAAGCTAAAAGCATAAAGCAACATGCATAACCAGCATCCAACAATGTCAGCATATAATATCATCAATATCTAACTCAGCTCCGGCCTTCTACCGCCTAAGGCCTCAACATTACCTGAACCTGAAACAAGCGTCCCCAAACGTGGGGTGAGATCTCTAAACAAAAAATCTCAGTAAGACAAGGGGTTCTCAAGGATCTTTCACCCCAAGCTCACTTACATGTGCAATATAAGTTCTAAAAGCAGTATTTCCAGTATTAGTTCCAAAAGTATGCAGTGCAACAGATATTCGTGCCATGTGTGTTTATATTATCTACTGGCCAGAGAAATGTAGGAATACGTCTAAACCCACATGAGTGCAAGGAACACCGCTTGCACCTCGCTCACAGCCTCACCCTATCGTATGTACCACATACTCAGGCTTACCGTAAAGGTGGACACCACATTGCATATCATAAAAGCATATTGCATAAAATAGCTCAACAGCATTTTCCAAATATCCAAAAGCATGTAACACAGCATGCATAAACCACATCCCCATGGGACATGGTGGAACCACAACATGGCTAAACGGAGGACACAAAAGCTTACTTTCCTTGCAAGCAATCAATCCAAGCCAAGAGTCCAACCACTCTCAAGTCCAAACACAACAGTATCACAATCTGTTATGGACCAATAATATATCATTAATTATGCATCACAAGCATACAACTTAAAGACTACGCCTTTCCTTTACGTTTTACGTCTTAAGGCTTCCATCAAAGCCATAATCCCTTAATCACATGATTCTGACTTGGTTCATTAATTACAGAAGTCCAACTTCCTTAATCTAAAGCCCACAAACCCCCAATAGCCTAATGTACCCACAGCACAGCTACTGTTCTGTGAAATCCCAGAATATCCGGATATTCATCGGGGACATATCCGAATATGCAATATCCGGATATCACACTTACCATATCCGGATATTCAATATGCGGATATCCAGATCCCCATATCCGGATATCAATATCCGGATACCTGTTCGACAAATATCCGGATATTCCATGACAGAGTGCAGTTTCTGCATTTCGTGAATATCCAGTGCAAAGGGTCCTCTTTAACCGATTATAGACACTTAATCATGCATTTCTAGGTGTGTTTAACCTTCCCCACCCTTAAGTTATCAACTTAGCTCAATACATGCATCAAGGTTCCATTTTTAAGCATTTAAACTCATGATCATGGTTGGTATAACTCACCAAAGCTCAAAAATAGGGGAATGAGGACACTTGGAGCTCACTAACAGCTCCTCCAACTCAGAACAAGTAGGAGCACGAAAATGACACTTCCAAGGTGGGTTCTTACACCACAAGATGGCTCCTTGGCACCACCAATGCCAAGTCAAAGGTTCAAGCCACTCAAGCTCACCAACTCAGCCCACCACCCTCACACACAGCAGCTGGACCACCAAGAAAATGCTACCTCTCACCCTCACAAGGCCACCCACAAGTGTTTACAAGGAGGAAAGGTGAAGAGATTCAAGAAAGATGGCAACTTGGCTCAAGGAAAGGAGGGGAAGAGCAAGTAGCAGAAAATGTGCTCAGCCTCCACAAAAACTACGTAGCACAAGGTAGTTACCTAGGGTTTTGAGCCAACTAATGAATATATAGGCAAGTGGTCACTTAACGCGCAAGATTAACGTTAATAGCTATGCAAAAGATCTTGATCCCAAACTTTGGAATCTTAACCTACTCATTTTTCTAAGATTTATCATATTTTTATTTTATTTTTCGGAGCACCTTTCCGGTACGCGCTTTTCCATAGCCAGTATCAATTCTGGCATCAGATCTCATTATTTTGACTTGAAACTCATTTTACAAGTCCTACATATTATTCTAGTAATTATCATGCACTTATTATAATTTTTTGGGATACTTTTTCGGTACACATTTATACCGACTAGCAGAACCGGTATCTACACTTTTCTTCCAAAAAGCGAATTTCAACATTCTTACTCACTATAATTATTTAAGCCAAATGATAATTATTAAGGTCAATTATGTAATCATTTCCTAATTTATCATAATTAAATCATTAATTACCTTAATTAGCGGTGCGGGTTCTTACACTTACCCAAAGGCTCAAAACAGAAAAGGGAGGTGCTCTTGGAGCTCTCAAGTTAGCTCCATGGTGCTGACAACAAGGGTGCACGAAATGACACACAAGACTAGGCTTTTCTTCACAAAGATCACCTCTTGGAGCTTCCACAACCAAGGAAATGGCTTCAACAATACAAACCCACAAGTCAGCCTTCAAACTCACTCAACACAGCCACCAAGACTCAGAAATGGTGCTCCTTCCACACTCACAAGACACTCCACTATGTGTTTGATGAAGAAATCAAGAAGAAAGGTGACTTCTTGGCTCTCAAGGTGAAGAGGAAGAAGTGAACAGCAATAGAGAAGCACTCAGCAACTGAGCAACTCACGTAGGAAGCCAATATGGCCTAGGGTTGTGTGCAAAATGAGTAGCATTGGTGGTGGGAGGTAATCATACGCTTAATTCTTTATTCCTTTTAAGGGTTCCTTTTATTTAGGGTTAATTAGGTCTCATCAAACGCATGTTGTAAGCTATCATGCTAGTCGTAACCTATGTCAAACATCTATCGGTTTACACTAGTCGCAATTGGACAAACATAATAACCATACAAACGCGGTTTGCCCAATTCATGCATACTAGACGTTCTAAGCATACATGAATATAAACAGTTTATATTGAGACAGTCATGGTGCTCGCGCTTTTGTCCATTTTGCTTCTCAAGCAACGGCCGCTTGTCGTCTATACGCCACTAGCCTAATTCTCTAATTACATATAATTAAAGAAACTCCAATACATCTTTGGTGGGACAAAATTACAAAAATTTGAAATTACAAATTACAAATTAAATTAAACAGCGAAATTACACATTAATTTAAAATTCGAAATTTCAAATCCGGGCACCATGACCATCCCCTTCCTGTTTGTACCTGAAAGATTCAAAACTTGCAAACACAAACATTATATTATCTCATAATATTTTTTCACATATATTTTGATATTTAAGATTTAAACATTAAAATAAAATCAAGATTAAAATTCTCAATTTTCTCTTGATGGTCGAATATATAAAACATTTTATAATTAAAATTTTGTTAATTCTTTCTAAAAGAAAACAAAATTAAACCATGCATGTAACCATAAATTCCTTCATGGCCGAATCATATATGTAAGTATATGATGAATTTTGTCACAAAAAATTTCATGCAATGCTCATGACACAATTCATGGAGAAAAATAAGAAAATATTCAAGGTACTCTTAGTACCCTTCATGGCCGAATCAACCCTTTCAAAAAGGGTGTTTCCTTTTAAAACTTTCATAAAGAAAAAGAAACAAAACCATTATGCATATAGTTTTATGAACATAGAATCGAATTTACATGTTCATAAAAACAAAAACTTTAACACCTTAAAGGATTTGTGATTCAAAATCCATATGCAGAATTAAACTTTAACCCTTTAAAGATTTTGACCATGAAAAAACTCTTTTCACAAACAAGGTACCATCACCCGCCGATGGTAAAGCAACCGGGCTCTGATACCACTTGAAAGTAATCTTGCCTTGAAGGCCAATGCATGTAAGAGGGAAAAACAAAATTTTTCACGCGGAAACATACATGCATATAGTGATCCATGCTTTAGGACAGCATGATGTTACCTTGTTTTCGACCTGATCGTCACGGATATCAAGTGTCAAGTTTGAAGGGTTCAAACCCTCTAACGTTGATCCACACCACCGTTCGTCAATGATGCAAGAACACTTTCTTGCAAGCCACCAGATGATCACCACAGTGAGGCTTGCTATGCGCTCAATTGGTGAAGGTGGAGGCTAGGTTTTGTGTTTAGAAAGTAAAGTGAAACTACACTAGAGAATGGCACATGAGATGAGGAGAGTAGGCTAGGTTTTTGTGAAAACCCTAAGGAAGAGAACTTGCTCCCTTTGTGCGCACCATAGGTCACTTAGTAGGAAAGAATGTGAATATTTTCTTACTTGAAAATCACACCAAATGTGCGCATGGTTGGAGGGAATCAAGGATCTGTTTGCAATTCAAAATTGCTAACCACCTCTCATTTGAATCCTTATAAGATTAGGTCATTATCCTTTCAATATTCTGACCTAATGGTCATCGCATGACCGACCATTTCATGCGCCCAAATCAGTCCCATTTTGAGTCCAGATACATTGATAGTTGCATTCAAATTCGAATCAACTAACTCACTGATTCTCTTAACCAACCAAATCAGAATTGTAGTACATTTAGTTGACGAACTGACACTCATTTTGCATCCATATTTGCGCACCACTTCATCATTGGATAAGATCAAATATCTTTTCTTGATGCAGGGAATATGTTCCAACAATATCTCATCTTATCATTTTGTTATGAAACAACTTTTCATAGCCAATTCAAATTAGAATTCAAATACATGAATTCAAATGTTCAAACATTCAAATTCAAAATTCAAATTCAAAATTCAAATTTCAAATTCAAAATTTAATTTTCAAAATCCAACTTCAAAATTCAAATTTCAAATTCAAAATTCGAATTTCAAAATTCAAATTCCAAATTCAAAATTCAAAATTCAAATTCAAAATTCAAAATTTAAATGTTTGATAATTAATTTAACTAATTAAATTAATTAGTAATGTCTTGGACTATCCAAACCCATTACATTGCTCCATGCGCCCTCTACCCTTTAGGTGGGCTTCCAAACAGCTTCTTAGGCTAACAACCATTATTAGGCCCAATACCTTTAAAGCTAGTTTATCATGACTACAAGGTGTTAGTGTGTGACTCATTAGATCCAACTTATCCTCTGACATAACTGGGCTTGGGCCCAATAAGCCCACAACCCAATTAATGACAACACAGAGCACTAGCAATGCTTTGTTGCCCCAGAGCTAGTCAGATTAATGACTTGATCATCCTATTACACATATTTGGTTACCGTATGTATTTCCCTTTGTCTCGGTTATCTTCCCATTAACCTAGGGTAAGGAAATGTATCAACCCCTGCGGTATAGGGTAAGCTTTATTCGAAATAGGGAATCTTCAATTTACTGACTCTAAAGGCAGATCATCTCATGATCTCTTTTACTATGCATAGATTCCCGAGTCCCTGTAAATGTCATCCCGATTTCTCTGGTTTACAGATAACCTAATCTCTCACAGAGATTTGACGAATTCCTTCAGCTTATTACCCTAGCCCTGTGCTCTTTCAGGACACGCCCAACAGTATACCTATGAGTCTCCATGTTTCAGGCAGACGAGGCATACAATCAAAGCATGCCTTCAAGAACACAGATGAGACATAAAGAAGAACTATTAATGCAACATTAACCACTTTCCCAGCAAATCAAGAAGAACTATGATGCCATACGCGCCACATGCGAGAGCATTAACCGCTTACTTCGGGAATGGATTGATAAAAATGAAGTCAAGGCTGCCATCAAGATTCAGAAGGATTTCCGTATATACTTGTTGTAACGTTCTCTTCACCGACCAGAAGAGCTGATTCAGGAATCGAAGAACAATGATTCTCTAGAACACCGCAAGATCGCTTCCCTTCCACATAGTTCGTCACCAGTTCCGATCACCCCTGATAGTGAGACGATTATAAAGGAACTGGTTGTGATTGACGTGGCCGATCGTGATGATCAAGCAATAATACTACCCAAATCGGATTTAGTTGCGACTCTCCAACTCGTATGCCAGAGAGATTTCATTGGTATCAACATTGATAAACATGTTGCAAAATTCAGGGAAGATTTTTCTGATTATTGCAATGAGATTACTTTCAGCATTTCCTTTCATATACATACTGGTATATCTCTTGTTAAGCATGCTACTCAATTCTATATTCACTCAAGCTCAACACCAGCTCCAAGGTTCGTCTTTGACCCCGATGGACATGATTCAACCTCGAGGACGAGGTTTGTAAGAACCCGCACCCATTAATTAAGGAAAGATAATTAATTAATTATGTAAATATAGAAATTAGGAGATAAATCCATAATTGAACCTAAGAATTAATATGAGGTATAAATAATTATGTTGAGTTAGTATAAATACTGTAAGTCATTTTTCGGGTGAAAAGTGCAGATACCGGCTCTGCTTCTCGGAATAAATGCGTGTCGATAAATTATCCCAAAAAATTATAATAAAAATATGAATATTTCTATAACATTATGTAGGACTAGTAAAATGAGTTTCAGGGCAAAATGATGAGAACTGGGGCCAGAACGGATACTGGCTATGGAAAAGCGCGTACCGGAAAGGTACTGCGAAAATTAAATAAAAAATATGATAAATCTTAGAAAAATGTGTAGGTTCAGATCCCCAAGTTTGGGATTAAAATGATAAACGGATCTACGAGAGTTAATACTACGTGAGATCACTTGAAATAAATAGCCTCTTTACGCATAATCCTAGGTCAGAAACCTAGTTCCTCCGCTTGCCCAAAAAGGTTGATCTAAGCATCTCTCTTGTTGCAACTCGCTTTCTCCTCCTTTTTGTGAGTCAAGGGAAAATTCTCTTCCTTGATTCCTCTCGAAACACTGTGTGTGTGTGAGAAAACCTTGTGTGAGTAAAAGTCATCATTGGGGGTGAGCAGAGGATCTGATCCCGAGCGTTTGGCTGCTGATTGGTGGTGTTCAAGGGGCTGCGTTCTGAGTTTGAATCCTAGGGTAAGCTTGCTTGATCTGATCATGTTTCTATTCGGTAAACATGAAGCCTTGATGCGAATAAAGAGTTAAAGAAGGTAATTGGGGTTGGATAAGGGTAATCACACCTAGAATTGTAAGTTTAACCTTCTGGAATCATGATACGATCCATGGTTGGGAAGGGTGTTTCGCGAAATGTAGAAATACATTCTGTCGCGAAATATCCGGATATTGATATCGGGATACGGGGTCTCTGATATCCGGATATGTCCCCGACGAATATCCGGATATTCTAGGTCTTTTAGGAACAATATCTGTACTCTTCATACAGAAGGCTGTTATGGGTTTGTGGACCCTGGATTGATGAAGTAAAACTTCTTTAACAAATAGTTAAGACAGAACCTAAAGGATTAAGGGGCTTGTGGCTTTGTAGAAAGTCTAAATGCGTAAAACATAAATGGAAATTGTAGTTTTATGACGTGAGTTTGTAGAGTTTAAATATTGACATAATTGATGGTTCAAAACAGATTTTGAATCTGCTGTTTTTGGACTGGTAGCTTGTATGGATTCGTGGCTTGGGTAGTGAGCTTGCAAGGTAAGCTTTCGTGTCCTCGATTTAGCCACCGTGTGGTTCCACCATACCCCATGGGGGGATGGTTTATATGCATGTTGTGCTTTCATGCTTTTATATCTGAACCGTTTTAAGTTGTTATGTGCAATGACTTTTAATATGTATGTGTTGTTCCACCTAGACGGCAAGCCTGAGTATGTAGCGTCATACAATATGGTGGGGCTGTGGGTGGGTGCAAGTAGCTTCTTGCACTATCTGTAGGATTTAGACGTATTTCCTGCATTTCTCTGGCCAGTAGAATTGATTTGACACACATTACATGATTATCTGTTGCATTGCACTGTTTTTAGAACTTATAATGTTAATTGTTTTAGAACTTATATTACACATGTAAGTGAGCTCGGGGTGGAAGATCCTTGAGGACCCCATGTGTAACAGCCCGTGTTAACCCGGATTGTTAACATACTATCGTATTAAGCCACGCTTAATTAAATGCGGAATAACTTTTTCTTTAATTCAATTATGACGTCATTAACCTTAGCCAACTTGAATACTTAATCAATTTCATAAAATACTGCCTGTATGTAAATTGCAAGACAACTAACTGAATACCTCGTATATAAATATAATGTGAGTACCTAAAGCCACAGGACTACAACACATAGCCTGGACCAAAATCCTGATACTTTAATACAACTTTAACTAAGAAGACAATAACAAGTCTATGTGGCATGGACAAACCCCATGCTCACCAAATAAGGCAACAATGCCCAATAACAGTCTCAACATAATCATAACTGAAAACATAAACAGCAGTCAAATAATCAGCATCCAACATGTCAGCAAAACACAGATAAGTCTAACTCAACTCTGGCCTCCTACCACCTGAGCCCTCAACATTACTTGAACGTGAAATAAGTGTCCCCAAACGTGGGGTGAGATCTCTAAGCAAGAAATCTCAGTAAGACAAAGGGTCCTCAAGGATCTTCCACCCCAAGCTCACATACATGTGCAATATAAGTTCAAAAAGCAGTATTTCCAATATTAGTTCCAAAACTATGCAGTGCAACAGATATTCATGCCATGTGTGTTTATAAAATCTACTGGCCAGAGAAATTCAGGAATACGTCTATACCCACATAAGTACAAGGAACACCGCTTGCACCTCACCCACAGCCTCACCATCTTGTATGTGCTACATACTCAGGCTTACCGTATAGGTGGACATCACATGCATATCATAAAAGCACATTGCATATAATAGCTCAACAGCATTTCCAAAACATCAAAGCATGTAACACAGCATGCATAAACCACATCCCCATGGGACATGGTGGAACCACAATATGGCTAAACCGAGGACACGAAAGCTTACCTTGCAAGCTAGCTATCCCAGCCAAGAGTCCAACCACTCACAAGTCCAAACACAGCAGTATCACAATCTGTTATGGACCAATAATATATCATTAATTATGCATCACAAGCATACAACTTAAAGACTACGCCTTTCCTTTACGTTTTACGTCTTAAGGCGGAAACAAAGCCATAAGCCCTTAATCATGTGATTCGGACTTAGTTCATTAATTACAGAAGTTCAACTTCCACAAACCCCCAATAGCCTACTGTTCACACAGCACAGCTATTGTTCTTCAAAATCCCAGGATATCCGGATATTTCATGGGATATATCCGGATATGCAATATCCGGATATCACACTGACCATATCCGGATATACCATATCCGGATATCCAGATCCCACATCCGGATATTAATATCCGGATACCATATCCGGATATCTGTTCGACAAATATCCGGATATCTCACGACAGAATGCAGTTTCTGCATTTCGTGAATATCCAGTCCAAAGGGTCCAACTTTAACCGATTATAGACACTTAAACATGCATTTCTAAGTGAGTTTAACCTTCCCCACCCTTAAATTATCAGCTTAGTTAAAACATGCATCAAGGTTCCATTTTTAAGCATCTAAACACAAGTTCAAGGGTGGTGATCATACCACAAGCCAAAAGCAGAGGTAGATGATGCTCTTGGAGCTCACACTACAGCCCCCCAGTCTGCCTCCACACTGTGCACGGAAATGCACACCAAGATGAGTCTTTTCTTCACAAAGGTGGCTTCTTGGAGCTTCCACAACCAAGGAAAAGCTCACAACTCCCTCTCAACACACTCAAGCCCCAAAACAGACCTCAAAACACTCCCACAAAGGCTGAGTGTGCAGAAAATGCAACCTCACACTCACACAACCCACCCAACCAAGTGTTTGTAAGTAGAAAGGTGAAGAGATCCAAGAAAATGGCAACTTGACTCAAGGAAGGAGAGGAAGAACAAAGAGCAGAATATGCTCAGCCTCCACCAAGAAAACCCACGTAGACAAGTTGGTTATTTAGGGTTTTGTGCCCAAACTAATGACTATATAGGCAATTGGTCACTTAAGCGCAGTATTAGCCTTAATAGCAACGCAAAAGATCTTGATCCCAAACTTAGGAATCTAGACCTACACATTTTTCTAAGATTTGTCATATTTTTATTATATTTCTTGGAGCACCTTTCCGGTACACGCTTTTCCATAGCCAGTATCAGTTCTGGCATCAGATTTCATCATTTTGACTTGAAACTCATTTTATAAGTCCTACATAATATTCTACTAATTATCATGCACTCATTATAATTTTCCGGGATACTTTTCCGGTACGCATTTATACCGGGTAGCAGAACCGGTATCTGCACTTTTCTTCCGAAAAGCGACTTTCAGCACTTTTACTCACTTACTATAATTATTTAAGCCAAATAATAATTATTAAGATCAATTATGGAATCATTTCCTAATTATCATAATTAATTCAGTAATTACCTTAATTAGCGGTGCGGGTTCTTACATTCACCCCACCTTTTTAAGGATTTTGTCCTCAAAATCAGAAACATACCTATCTCGAAAGTCGGGATACTGTCGGAGAAGCTCATCATCTCGCTCCCATGTGCACTCCTCGGGACTTCGCCCAGTCGACTGCACCTTGACCATCGGAATAGTCTTGCTTCTAAGTTGCTTCTCGCCTCGATCGAGAATCTTGAGTGGTCCGACGGGAGTCTTTAGGTTCTCCCGAACCTCCACATCATCCGGTTGCACCACGTGCGAAGGATCTGCTATGTACCTCCGAAGCTGAGACACGTGAAACACGTCGTGGATGTTGGCTAGGTTCGGAGGTAAGGCAAGTCAATAGGCAACAGGTCCTACTCTACCAAGGATCTGGTAGGGCCCAATGAACCGTGGGCTCAACTTCCTCACTCCGAGTGCCCGTCCAACACCGGTGATAGGTGAAAGTCTCATGAACACGTGCTCACCCTCACCGAACTCCAGTGGACGATGCTTGACATCGTAGTAGCTCTTCTGGCGATTCTGCGCCTGCTTCAACTTTTCCCTGATCATCTAGATCTGCTGGGTAGTATCTTGGACAAAGTACAAGCCAAAAAGCTCTTTGTCTCCAACCTCAGACCAGCAAGTAGGAGTCCGACACCTACCATACAACGCTTCGTAGGGTGCCATGCCCAGACTGGCATGAAAACTGTTGTTGTACGAAAATTCTACCAATGGAAGGTACCTATCCCATGTTGAACCCTGCTCCAACGTGCAAGCCCTCAACATGTCCTCCAATGTCTGGATGGTCCGCTCAGTCTATCCGTCAGTCTGAGGGTGATAGCGGTACTCAATATCAGCTGTGTACCAAAAGCTTCCTGCAGCGCCTCCCAGAACCGAGATGTGAACTTCGGGTCCCTATCACTGATGATACTCTCGGGCACCCCGTGAAGCCTCACAATCTCGCGGACATATAGCTTGGCCAACTGCTCTGTAGTGAAGCTCACCTTCACTAGAAGAAAATGGGCAGACTTGGTCAATCTGTCCACAATGACCCAAATAGAGTCACAACCAGCCTGAGTCTTCGGCAATCCCACCACGAAGTCCATGGAAATACTCTCCCACTTCCACTGTGGAATCTCAAGAGGTTGAAGTTTACCAGACGGTTTCTGGTGCTCAATCTTCACCTTCTGACATATAAGACACTTGGACACGTAGACCGCTATGTCCTTCTTCATGCCCGGCCACCAAAAATTTCTCTTTAAGTCCTGGTACATTTTTGTAGCACCAGGGTGGATAGTAAACTGGCTCTTATGAGCCTCTGCCATAACCTCCTCAGTCAATGGCCCTCGAAGGATAACAACCCTCTTCTGAAACAGCAGCAAACCATCCTCGCTCCAAGACACACCGTCCTGGTTCTTCACATAATCTAGGCATTCTCTTTGCACTTGCGCCTCTTTAATCTTTTCCATCAGCTCATTAATCACTTTTGCTGTTTCCAACTCAAGCAGTGCGCCACCAAACAAGGAGTTCACTCTCAAGTCTCTGAACCTTTCAATCACCTCATAGTCGCTCATCATCAAGCTGGATAAGCTCACGGATTTCCGACTCAAAGCATCGGCCACCACATTGGCCTTGCCAGGATGATACCTCAACTCAAAGTCGTAGTCCTTCAAGAACTCCATCCATCTCCGCTGTCTCATGTTCAACTCCTTCTGGTCAAACAGATATTTCAGACTCTTGTGGTCACTGAATACAGCAAACTTCATGCCAAAGAGGTAATGCCTCCAAATCTTGAAAGCAAAAACAATAGCTGCCAACTCCAAGTAGTGAGTCGGGTAGTTCTCCTCATGAGGTTTCAACTGTCTTGAAGCATAAGCAACAGCTTTTCCTTTCTGCATCAACACACAGCCTAGCCCCTTACCAGAGGCATCACAGTATAGCTCAAACTGCTCCGCAGGATCAGGAAGGACTAACACAGGAGCAGTAGTCAGTCTCTCCTTCAACTCCTGGAAACACACCTCACACTCATGTGTCCACACGAATGGAGTCTCCTTTCGGGTAAGGCGAGTCATCGGTAGCACCATCTTGGAGAATCCCTCTATGAACCTCCTGTAGTACCCAGCCAAACCCAAGAAGCTTCTCACTTCTGTAACCGTCTTGGGCCTCTCCCAATCCATCACGGCCTCAATCTTGTTAGGATCAACTGCAACTCCATCAGCGGAAATCACATAACCCAGAAATTTCACCGCCTTGAGCCAAAACTCACATTTTGACGGCTTAGCATATAGCTTTTTCTCTCTCAACACTTGCAAAACAATCTTCAAGTGCTCAGCATGCTCCTCCTCTGTGTTGGAGTAAATCAAGATGTCGTCAATGAAGACGATCACAAACTGATCCAGGTACGGCTGGAAGGTCCTGTTCATGTAGTCCATGAGCACTGCGGGTGCATTGGTGAGTCCAAACGGGATCACCAAGTACTCATAATGCCCGTACCTCGAGCGAAACGCTGTCTTTGGGACATCCTCCAGCTTAACCCGTATCTGATGGTAACCGGACCGGAGATCAATCTTTGAATACACGCAAGCACCCCTGAGCTGATCCAGCAAATCATCAATGCGTGGAAGGGGATACTTGTTCTTGATTGTCACATTGTTCAACTGTCTGTAGTCGATGCACAACCGCATAGTCCCATCTTTCTTTTTCACAAAAATGACCGGTGCTCCCCAAGGAGACACACTCGACCGAATGAAATCTTTCGCTGAAAGCTCCTCAATATGCTTCTTCAGCTCTGCCAACTCTGGTGGCGACATTCGGTATGGAGCCAACGAAATAGGCCCCACACCAGGCAATAAATCAATGGAGAGCTCTATCTCCCTCTGCGGTGGAAACTCAGGAATCTCCTCGGGAAACACCTCGAGGAATTCCCTCACCACAGGAATGCTAGTGAGATCCACCTGTGTCCCACTCACCAAACCTCCCAACATAACATAGCCAAATGCCCCTGCTCTCAAGGCCCTCCTCGCCTGCAGGACTGAAATGAACGGTGAGGAACTGGCTGTGGACCCACCCGGAGACATCACCACTCTCTTGGCACAGCAATCAATCAATGCACAGTTTTTGGACAGCCAATCCATGCCCAGAATAATCTCCAAGTTGGCCATCGGCAATCCTATCAGATCTACCGAGAAGTCACGACCATCCCACTGAAATGCTACATCGCGATGGACAGCGGAGGTTAAACATTTTTCTCCAGTGGCGGTGGTCACCCGCATCGGTGGAGAAAGCACATCACTGGGCAACTCAAGCCCCACAGCAATAGGGGTAGCAACAAATGAATGCGTTGCCCCAGAATCAAATAATACATCAACGGCTGAATCACCAACGGTAACAGTACCTCTGATCAGGCTCAGAGCTCTGTCTGACTGCTGACGATCAAGGGTGTACACACGCCCAGTAGTAGGTGGCACGGCTGGTGCCCCAGTAGGAACCATCTGTAGAGGCACTGCCTGCACTGCAGCAGCTCTCGCCGTCGGGCAATCTCTGGAGTAGTGGCCCTCCTTGCCACACTGGAAGCATACCAACTGGCCGGTAGCACACGGCCCAAAATGTGACTTCCCGCATCCCGAGCATCTGGGAGCAGGAGGTCTCGTTGTGTTCCCCTGAGTAGAAGTCTTCTTAAACTGGTTTGGCGCTTGCTTAGCCGCCAACTGTTTGCCCTTGCCCTTGTTTCCAAACTTCCTGTTTCTCCAGGAAGCGAAACCACCAGTACCCTGTGGCACCTCAATCTTGGCCTTCTTGGCCTGACTCGCCCTGCAGTAGTCCTCAATATCACGGCACTGCTGTACCAAAGCCCCGAAGTCTCTCGAAGCAGAACCAGCAAGATGTCCAGCAATGTCCTCATTAAGTCCCCTCCGGAACTTAGCAGCTAAGAAAATGGGAGTCGGCCTCGCCATACGGAAATAAGCAAACTTGATGCTTGGTCGGACCGCGAGCTGCTCGGGAATAATTTATAGTGTAGGAGCAAGAGCACAGAGCATCAGTCAGATTTGCCAACGGGAGCAATTTTCTCTGACTGAGAGCAACCCTCTTCGACTATACGCAAGCGTACGTGTCAAGCAATATAGGGTGTTATAGCCCCAGATTTATCGTCCTCAGGGAGCAATTGTGAAGTAAGAAGCGCTCAAGGAAACTTAATTTGTAAAAATAAAATAAAGAAAAGCAACTATTCTCGACCAAGCTTCAAAAAGAGCATTCTCTAGTCAGCTAGTTAAACAATGTTAACCATTCTGAACCTAGATGAGAGCAGTGATAACTTAGTATGATCATCGAATGTAAAAGCATCCATTTGAAGTAGTCCAAAAGTAATCAGTGAGATGAGAGTAAAATCAGTAATGTAAACATAAGTAAAATGTTATGGAAAGAGCTGCAACAAAAGATTGATGTGGGGTTGATTTTTAAGAAGGTTAAGTAGGTATTCACGGGCTCCATATTTTCATCCCTTTGGTTAACCCTGCTTGGTAGCATATTTTATAAGTGGAATCTGCTCCTTCCTTTACTTTGCCTTAGGGTAAGAAGAGAGCAAGGCCTTGCTCCCACCTTACTCCAGAGGTCTTAGAGTTACACACAAGGAAACCATGCTGCCTTCTCAAAAGAGCATGGATTCACATGGCAGTGCTCCTCATTCCGGGTGTTTCTCCCTCCTTTCTTCAGGCTAAACTACCCCAAGATCTTGAGACTGCTCCACACGCCCCTGTTAGTGTTTCATCGACCGAGTGGTCCCGGGATAAGGTTGCAGCCCAAGGGGTTTTACAAAATCAATATATTAAACCAAAGAGCAACTCAGATTTCATTTATAAAATATGTGTTCCTTACAAAGTTATCCTAAGACAAAAGGGATTACTTCTATGGAACCCTTACCTACTTAAAGAAAGTTAGCTCCTAGTGAGCATTTTCTAAACAAAAAGAACAATAAAACTATCCTAGGATGTCACTTTTGGTTGTTTGCTATGTTCCTTTTATAAGGCCCTTCATTTAATCCTCACTGTTCCCTTCATCTAGGGCTGTGCTTTCTTCAAATCCTCTCCAATGGTAGCTCTGCTCCTTGCCAACTCAGCTCTTCATAGGAATACTCTCCAATCGCAGCCTTGCTCCTCGCCAACGCAGCACTTGATGGAAGTGGTCCCCCTTGCTTTTGGTTTCTCTTTGTGCGCAAGAATTCTGGGATCAGGGAGACCTGCCCACTATTTCTGCTATAGCTGATGTAGCGACTCCTGATTGCTTCCTTTTCCTGCTTCTGTACTGTAGCAGGGAGACACCTCCACCTTATCTGCTGATGCTGACGTGGAGGCTGCTGATTGCTTCCTTTATTTGCTTTCTGTACTGTAGCAGGCTTTATGCTCCCTTCTGCGCAGCACCTCTCTCTCTTTCCTAAATGTGTAGCTCCTCTTGTTGGGTCTTAGGTTTCCTGATCAAAACAAATTAACCCAATAATCATATGTGAAAAAGATAATGTTAATTTGCTCCAAGCCTACTCTAATTCCCGTTTCACGTATTGCTCTGGTCTGCTTTTTAAAACAATTGCTCCTCATGGAAGAAGGAGGTTAAAGAGAGTGATTTGTAATCAAAACTTTGGGCTTGGTGGAACAATATGTACCCAATGGACCTCAACTTTTGAGGACCATCAAACACCCCAAAACTAAACATTACTCTTCTTGTGCTAGATTAATGCTCCTTGAGATTTATCGGTGGAGAGTTAACAGAACTTCATCCATTGCTTCATTGGAGCATCCATCTGACTTGTGAGGTTTCACCAGCTTCAGTGTGAGTGTGTGACCTCTTCCACTCTTTAGTCAGTTTTCTCACTGCGTTGCCTTAGGAATGAACTTTTAACTTCTTCTCTTGCTTCATTGCTCCCCTCTTCATTTCTTTCTTAGGTCTTTTGACTGGAAGTCAACTACCCTTGTCTTTGCATAGGGCTGACCATCAACAGTGTGCTCTTTGAGCGGCTCTTGCTCCTAACCTTGATGATTAGGGCCCTTTGGGCACAGTTCTTTGGAGCAGAGGAGCTGGCCTTTTTTTTTTTTTTTAAAACCAGAGGTAGAGCAGCTCGAAATTCCTTCCTTCAGCAACTTTATGAGTTTGCTGACTGTTGGAGCGCCCGATTTTTGTGTAGTGTTCCTGAGCTTGGTGTTGCTCCAAATCAGATTGATGCTCAACGTTGCTTTGTCTGACACTGTAAACTCTCCACAGCATCTCGAGGAGCAAAAATCTGAACAGAAGAATTAATGGGTAAATCAGGACGCTCAAGACGGTAAACTAAACAAGAATTAAAAGAAAAAGTTTTGAAAAACAAGTAAATCAGGGTGGCGA
Organism: Gastrolobium villosum; assembly: GCA_032173675.1. Taxonomy (NCBI): domain Eukaryota; kingdom Viridiplantae; phylum Streptophyta; class Magnoliopsida; order Fabales; family Fabaceae; genus Gastrolobium; species Gastrolobium villosum. Next base: position 66,963 of record JAVKPL010014475.1, read on the forward strand.
ATCCCTGGTACACCGCAGAGGTTACTTTCCAAGAGCAAATCAGACACGATTCACCCGAAATATTCAGGCATTCGTTCTAGAAAAATTTAATCAAGTTAAATGAGTGGAGAACAAATAAACCTGGGGTCACCGGAGTGACCCTTATTGCTCCTCGATTTCTTGATTTGCTCCACTGTAGGGAGCGAACATCACTGCTTCTGGTGGGAAGATATTTGGAAATGGTGGATATGGAGTCTTCCCCTTGAATTTTTCTCCCCAGTTACTAGCAAAGACTTGATCAAGAGCTCTGCAGTATAGTCTGAGTTGAATATCTTCTTCTCTATTTTTCATCAAGTCATCCCTTAGGAGCCTAATCTCCTCTTTCCATTCATTCCTTTCTTCTTCATGGGCCTGTTCTTTCTCTTCCACCTTCTTTTTCAGTGATTCCACTATCTCCACCAGGTCCTTAACTGTATTCAGCAAGTTTGAAGATCCTTCCCCTTCCTCGATCTTCTTTTTCAGAGGCTGAGGCTCAGCATTCTTTATCTGGTCTAGTTCCTTCTGCAGGGCTATTTTTTCTTTTTCGATAAGCATGGTGGCTTCTTTAAAAGCTTGCAGCTCCTTTCCGACTGTTTTCTCCAAGGCTTGCACCTGGATAGCCAGAAGATCTGCGCCGAGCCCAAACAGAGTGTGACAAGTCGTGTCACTTGTTTCAACCAGAAACTGCCTCTTTTCTTTACTTGTGCAGGCTCTCTTAAAGGGAAGTTTCTCCCTCCTTTGAGCTCTCCCAAGTTCTTCCTTCACACTGCCTGAGATTTCATTTTCTTCTTCTTCCTCCTTTTCCTCTTTTTCTTCTTTTTCTTCATCCCCCTCACTCTCCATTCCTTCATTTCCCCTGATTCTTTTTAACGTGGACTGGTCAATGTTTGCCCCTTCTGGGATGGTTTCCTCCTGAATCGGAGTAGTGGCTTTCAGACCAGCCCTTTGGCACATTTCTGTGACCAGACAGGGGAAGAAGAAGAGGGAGTTCCTTGGTGCATTGGTGGACAGGGGAGGGGGAGCGTGAGCTTTAATGCGTGTGGGGAAAGAAATTGTTCTATGCTCTGACGGTTCCTTCCCTTTTTTGAAAACTGCCACCTCTGTTTGATTGGAGTGGTGTGACAGCTACGACCAGGAGCTGTTGTCCAGTTGATGCTTCAGCCGCTCAATCTTCCTTCTTCTGTGAAATCTGCGGCCCATTGCAGGCCCTTGGATGAAAAGGTGCAAGTGGGAACAACCTACTCTAGAGTTTGAGTTCATAAGAACTAAGTTCTAGGTGTCAGTTGCTCCTTGTTTTTGGGATCAGGTTGCTCAGGAGCAACCCCAAAACTAGCTTCCTACAATGGTTAGCAAAATATTTTCTTATTTTCTTTTTTAAACAAAACATAAAAATCTGGGTTGTCTCCTAATAGCGCTTCGTTTATAGTCTTAGCTCGACTTGATGCTCCCTTGTTCAAACTTTGGCTGGGTCATTGAGATGATAAGTCTGTTCATCATGCTCATTGATCCCTCTGTTGTACTTGTTAAGTCTGTTTCCATTCACCCTGAACGTTGCTCCAGAAGTCTCATGAGCAATGGTAAATGCTCCATTGGGGAATGCTTCCGTAATTTCATAAGGTCCTTCCCATCTTGATTTCAGCTTCCCAGGGAACAATTTTAGTCTGGATCGATACAGCAACACCTTGTCTCCAACTTCTAGCTCCTTGTCGATTAGCTTTTTATCGTGCCACTTTTTCATTTGCTCCTTATAGAGGTTGGCATTTTCATATGCCTTGCTCCGAAATTCTTCCAGTTCATTTAGTTGGAGAAACCTCTTTTCCCCAGCCAATTCGACATCCATGTTTAACAAAGTGATTGCCCAAAATGCCTTGTGTTGGAGTTCCAAAGGTAAATGGCAAGCTTTTACAAATACCAGTTTGTAGGGAGAGCAACCAATAGGTGTTCGGTAAGCTGTTCGATACGCCCATAGGGAGTCATCTAGCTTGCTGGACCAATCCTTCCTATCTGGGTTCACCACCTTTTCCAGGATTCTTTTTATTTCCCTGTTGGACACCTCCACCTGCCCACTGGTCTGTGGGTGGTAGGGGTGGCAATTTTGTGTTGTACTCCATATTTCTTCAGAAGTGATTGGAATTGTCTATTCAAAAAATGTGCACCCCCATCACTGATGACTGCTCTGGGGGTTCCAAATCGGGTGAAAATGTTTTTCTTGATAAACTTCAGCACAATCCTGGCATCATTGGTGGGGGTAGCAATGGCTTCTACCCATTTTGACACATAGTCGACTGCAACAAGTATATATTTGTTCCCAAAAGAAAGTGGGAAAGGTCCCATGAAATCAATGCCCCACACATCAAACAACTCAATCTCCATTATTGGAACAAGGGGCATTTCATGCTTTCTTGTAATGTTCCCTGCTCTTTGACACCTGTCGCATTTTTTGACAAAGATATTAGCACCTTTAAACAGGGAAGGCCAGTACATACCTGACTGTAGTACTTTAGCTGTTGTTCTTGCTCCGGCAAAATGTCCCCATAAGGGAAACTGTGGCATTGCTCGAGTATCTTCTGTTGCTCTTCTTCAGGAATGCATCTTCGCAGTAGTTGGTTGGAGCACCTCTTATAAAGCAAAGGGTCGTCCCAAAAATATTTCTTGGCTTCATGATGGAATCTCCTTCTTCCTTGGTAACTTAAACGGTACGGCTCTATACCAGCAGCCAAGTAATTTACAGTATCTGCAAACCAGGGAGCATTCCTTTCAGAGATCATTAGTAGTTTCTCATCAGGGAATGTTTCCTTGATCTGATCTTCTCCTTGTGAACTCCTCCTCTCCAATCGAGATAGGTGATCAGCGACCTTGTTGTCACTTCCTTTCCGGTCCTTGATGTCAAGGTCAAATTCTTGGAGCAATAGTACCCATCTGATCAATCTTGGCTTTGCGTCCTTCTTGGCAAAGAGTTGCCTGATTGCTGAATGATCAGTGAATACTATAACCTTGGAGCATATCAAATATGATCGGAATTTGTCACATGCAAAAACAACTGCCAACATTTCCTTCTCTGTTACTGTGTAGTTGGTCTGCGCCGGAGTAAGGGTTCTGCTAGCGTAGTACACAGTTTTGAAAATTTTGTCCTTCCGTTGCCCAAGTACTGCTCCTAAGCCGAAATCGCTGGCGTCACACATCAGTTCGAAAGGAAGACTCCAATCTGGGCTTTGAATGATAGGAGCGGACACCAGCCTTGACTTGAGCTCCAAGAAGGCTGTCATGCATTTTTCATCAAAATTGAACTTCCTATCTTGCTCCAAAAGTTCACAGAGTGGTTTGGCAATCTTGGAAAAGTCTTTAATGAAGCGCCTGTAGAACCCGGCATGTCCTAAGAAGCTTCTGATTCCTTTTACTGTGGTCGAGGGAGGTAGCTTCTCAATTGCCTCCACCTTGGCTTTGTCCACTTCGAGGCCTTTGCTTGAGATCTTGTGTCCTAGCACAATGCCTTCTCTCACCATGAAGTGGCATTTTTCCCAGTTCAGCACTAGATTGTTCTTGACACATCTTTCCAATACTTGTTCAAGGTTATTAAGACAAGTAGAAAAAGAGCAGCCAATAACAGAAAAATCGTCCATGAAAATCGCTACTGCTTCTCCTACTAAATCAGTGAATAAGGCAAACATGCATCTTTGAAAAGTTGCGGGAGCATTACACAGTCCAAATGGCATTCTTTTGAATGCAAATGTCCCTAAAGGGCATGTAAAAGTGGTTTTGTGCTGGTCTTCTGGAGCAACCGGGATTTGGTTGTATCCCGAATACCCATCTAAGAAATAAAAGAATTCTTTCCCAGCCAAGTGATCAGGCATTTGATCAATAAAAGGAAGAGGAAAATGATCCTTTCGGGTTGCATTATTCAACTTCCTATAATCTTGACAAATCCTCCACCCAGTTATCTTTTTGGTGGCTATTAACTCATGTTTGTCATTTTCAATCACACTAATGCCACCCTTTTTTGGAACGCATTGCACAGGAGCAACCCATTTGCTATCAGAGATAGGATAGATTATACCTGCATCAAGCCATTTGATGATTTCCTTTCTTACTACCTCATTCATATTAGGGTTCAGTCTCCTTTGATGTTCTACAGAGGAGCTATCAGGATCTTGGAGCAGAATTTTATGCATGCAAACTGCTGGGCTAATTCCCTTTATGTCAGCCATTGTCCAGCCAATTGCTCCTCTGTAGTCTTTAAGCTTCTGTGTGAGCTGAAGTTCATGTTCATGGGTTAGTAAAGAAGAAATAATCACAGGGAGAGTGTTTTCTTTACCCAAATAAATGTACTTCAGGTGTTCAGGAAAGGGCTTTAGCTCCAAGTTAGGTGGCTGCTCTACTGAGGGCAATTTTGGTGTTTGCTCTTGCTCCGATCGGTTCAAGGATTCAAAGATCCTTTCCTTCTTCTCCCTAGTATGCACAGAACTAATGGACACCAGATACTCCTCCAATTCCTCAAAGTCCTTCATGCCTATTTCTGACTGCAAATGCTCCTGCAGTTCTTCTCTTATGATCAAATCAAGAGTTGAAATGCTGGAGCATTCCTCAGTGTTATCTTCATCAAACTTCATTGCTTTCTTGACATTGAACTTTACCTCCTCTCCATTCACACTCATGGAAAGTTCGCCCTTTTTGACGTTTATGACAGCATCGCCAGTAGCAAGGAATGGTCTGCCAAGAATTATTGGAACTTCTTGGTCTGCCTCAAAATCCAATATGATGAAATTGGCTGGTAGAATGAACTTATCTACTTGGACAAGGACATTCTCTATTTTTCCTTCTGGCTTAGCTATGGATCGATCTGCAAGTTGGAGAGTTACTGTGGTTAGTCTTGCTGCTCCTATGTCGAGCTGCTTGAAGATAGAGGCTGGCATCAAGTTTACACTCGAGCCCAGATCGCAAAGTGCTCGACCAAGATAGTTCTTCCCAACTTTACATGGAATAGTAAATACTCCAGGATCCTTGAGTTTGGGAGGAATCTTAGTCAGGTACTTGCATGATTCTTCAGTGAGGGTTACAGTCTCGAACTCCTCAATCCTTCTTTTTTTTGACAAAACGTCCTTCATAAATTTTGCATATGAAGGCATTTGTTCCAGAGCCTCCACCAGAGGGACATTTATGTGAAGTTGTTTCAACAAGTCTAAAAACTTGCTAAACTGCCTATCTTCATGCTGTTTTTTCAACCTCTGTGGAAAGGGAGGCTCAATGGGTTCACTCCTCCTTTTGCATGGTGGGACATAAGTTGGGATCAAAACTGGTTCCTTGTCCTTCATTGCTCCATCATCCACTCCGGATGTTGTGGCCTCGGGTGTGATTTCATCCTTCTGAACCTTCTCCTTGGGTTCTGTCTGAACTTGAGGGTCAGTAGTTCCCTCGACTTCTTCTTCCAACGGTTGGCTTGCTGATTGGCGTTTACGAGACCGTGCCACTAAATCTGGAGGTGGCATAATTTTTCCATCTCGTAAACTTACCGCATTACAATGCTCCTGATCTTCCTGGGATGGCTTCTCTGTGTCACTAGGGAGTGTCCCTGGTTGTCTCTGTTTGAGTGCTCCAGCCAACTGGCTAATTTGGGTCTCCAGGCTTCTCATGGCTGCACTGTTCTGGTTCATGTATTCCTTGACACAAGTCTCAAAGGATTGAGACTTCCCTTCACCCTTATCCCAGTTTTGATGGTTCTGCCTGGGATATGGGGGTCGATTCTGGTAGTTTCCTCCACTACCTCCAGCATTGTTCTGACTCTTCCATCCCCGGTTGTCATTGCTCCTGTAGTTATTGTCATAACCACCTGCATAACACACAGCAGCCAAATTGTTACATTCTTCAGTTTCATGAGGACCTTCACAAACGAGCAACTTTGTCTTGATTGAGTTAAGAGAAGTTGCTCGGTCGGTCCTTTATGTTCCATGGGCTTCCAGTTTTTTATAGTGTTCTAGAGCGAAGCCATCTGAGCTGAAAGAGCATCAGTTGAACTTAGCTCCAGAACTCCTGCCTTTTTGGGAGCATGGTCCCTTGTGGTAGGCCATTGAACATGTTTTTTGGAAAGTTTTTCCAACAACCGGTAAGTTTCCGGATAAGTAAAATCCCAAAGATCTCCCCCTGCAGCCACATCAACAGTGGCTTTCAATGGTGGGGTTAAGCCATGATAAAACGTGTGAATAATGCCCCAATCAGAAACTCCATGATTTGGACATATTCGTATTAATTCCTTAAATAGCTCCCACGCTTCATACAGACTTTCTCCATCATACATTTGGAAAGATGCTATATCAGCCCTCACTTGGGCTTGTTTTGCTTGGGGAAAAGATCGGGTGACAAACTGCTCACATAGTTGTTCCCAACTAGTGATGGAATTCGGGGGCAATGTTCTTCTCCATTCCTTGGCTTTTCCTGCTAGGGAAAATGGAAAAAGCCTCATTCGCATACTTTCCTCCGGAATGCCATGAACTCTGAAATTATCAACTATCTCAGTGAAATTGTCCAAATGACTGTGGGGGTCTTCCATGGGTAATCCATGGAATTGACCAGCATTCATAATCATTTGGAACATTGCAGGTTTGATTTCAAAGTTCGGGACATTCAGTGGAGGAGGAACATAACCTCGTTCTGGACCATTTCCGAAGGGAGCAGCCATATCATTCAATGATGGCCCTCTTCCTCCATTCAGTCCTTCATCATTTTCAGGATTGTTATTGTTACCATTTCCACCATTATTTAAAACTTCAGCCATTGTATGATTTCTTAACCTTTGAACTCTTCTTCTGTTTCTGAAGGTTCTCTCGGGTTCTGGATCAAAAACTATTATTTCCAGTCCAAGTTCTGTAGGTTCTGTGCTCATACAATGGAAAATGGTTAAATTCAAAAAGAAATTCAAAAATATTAACAGTGTTTCCTCTAAAACGCCCTTTTTTACCAAATGATCCCCGGCAACGGCGCCAATTGCTTGGTCGGACCGCGAGCTGCTCGGGAATAATTTATAGTGTAGGAGCAAGAGCACAGAGCATCAGTCAAATTTGCCAACAGGAGCAATTTTCTCTGACTGAGAGCAATCCTCTTCGACTATACGCAAGCGTACGTGTCAAGCAATATATGGTGTTATAGCCCCAGATTTATCGTCCTCAGTGAGCAATGGTGAAGTAAGAAGCGCTCAAGGAAACTTAATTTGTAAAAATAAAATAAAGAAAAGCAACTATTCTCGACCAAGCTTCACAAAGATCAATCTCTAGTCAGCTAGTTAAACAATGTTAACCATTCTGAACCTACATGAGAGCAGTGATAACTTAGTATTATCATCGAATGTAAAAGCATCCATTTGAAGTAGTCCAAAAGTAATCAGTGAGATGAGAGTAAAATCAGTAATGTAAACACAAGTAAAATGTTGTGGAAAGAGCTGCAACAAAAGATTGATGTGGGGTTGATTTTTAAGAAGGTTAAGTAGGTATTCACGGGCTCCATATTTTCATCCCTTTGGTTAACCCTGCTTGGTAGCATATTTTATAAGTGGAATCTGCTCCTTCCTTTACTTTGCCTTAGGGTAAGAAGAGAGCAAGGCCTTGCTCCCACCTTACTCCAGAGGTCTTAGAGTTACACACAAGGAAACCATGCTGCCTTCTCAAAAGAGCATGGATTCACATGGCAGTGCTCCTCATTCCGGGTGTTTCCCCCTCCTTTCTTCAGGTTAAACTACCCCAAAATCTTGAGACTGCTCCACACGCCCCTGTCAGTGTTTCATCGACCGAGTGGTCCCGGGATGAGGTTGCAGCCCAAGGGGTTTTACAGAATCAATATATTAAACCAAAGAGCAACTCAGATTTCATTTATAAAATATGTGTTCCTTACAAAGTTATCCTAAGACAAAAGGGATTACTTCTATGGAACCCTTACCTACTTAAAGAAAGTTAGCTCCTAGTGAGTATTTTCTAAACAAAAAGAACAATAAAACTATCCTAGGATGTCCCTTTTGGTTGTTTGCTATGTTCCTTTTATAGGGCCCTTCATTTAATCCTCACTGTTCCCTTCATCTAGGGCTGTGCTTTCTTCAAATCCTCTCCAATGGTAGCTCTGCTCCTTGCCAACTCAGCTTTTCATAGGAATACTCTCCAATCGCTGCCTTGCTCCTCGCCAATGCAGCACTTGATGGAAGTGGTCCCACTTGCTTTTGGTTTCTCTTTGTGCGCAAGAATTCTGGGATCAAGGAGACATGCCCACTATTTCTGCTATAGCTGATGTGGCGGCTCCTGATTGCTTCTTTTTCCTGCTTCTGTACTGCAGCAGGGAGACACCTTCACCTTCTCTGCTGATGCTGACGTGGAGGCTACTGATTGCTTCCTTTATTTGCTTTCTGTACTGTAGCAGGCTTTATGCTCCCTTCTGCGCAGCACCTCTCTCTCTTTCCTAAATGTGTAGCTCCTCTTGTTGGGTCTTAGGTTTCCTGATCAAAACAAATTAACCCAATAATCATATGTGAAAAAGATAATGTTAATTTGCTCCAAGTCTACTCTAATTCCCGTTTCACGTATTGCTCTGGTCTGCTTTTTAAAACAATTGTTCCTCATGGAAGAATGAGGTTAAATAGAGTGATTTGTAATCAAAACTTTGGGCTTGGTGGAATAATATGTACCCAATGGACCTCAACTTTTGAGGACCATCAAACACCCCAAAACAAAACATTACTCGTCCCGAGTAATCCCTTTCTACTTTCACTCTTCTTGTGCTAGATTAATGCTCCTTGAGATTTATCGATGGAGAGTTAACAGAACTTCGTTCATTGCTTCATTGGAGCATCCATCTGACTTGTGAGATTTCACCAGCTTCAGTGTGAGTGTGTGACCTCTTCCACTCTTTAGTCAGTTTTCTCACTGCGTTGCCTTAGGAATGAACTTTTAACTTCTTCTCTTGCTTCATTGCTCCCCTCTTCATTTCTTTCTTAGGTCTTTTGACTGGAAGTCAACTACCCTTGTCTTTGCATAGGGCTGACCATCAACAGTGTGCTATTTGAGCGGCTCTTGCTCCTAACCTTGATGATTAGGGCCCTTTGGGCACAGTTCTTTAGAGCAGAGGAGCTGACCTTTTTTTTTTTTTTAAACCAGAGGTAGAGCAGCTCGAAATTCCTTCCTTCAGCAACTTCATGAGTTTGCTGACTATTGGAGCGTCCGATTTTTGTGTAGTGTTCCTGAGCTTGGTGTTGCTCCAAATCAGATTGATGCTCTACGTTGCTTTGTCTGACACTGTAAACTCTCCACAGCATCTCGAGGAACAAATATCTGAACAGAAGAATTAATGGGTAAATCAGGACGCTCAAGACGGTAAACTAAACAAGAATTAAAAGAAATTTTTTTGAAAAACAAGTAAATCAGGGTGGCGAATCCCTGGTACACCGCAGAGGTTACTTTCCAAGAGCAAATCAGACACGATTCACCCGAAATATTCAGGCATTCGTTCTAGAAAAATTTAATCAAATTAAATGAGTGGAGAACGAATAAACCTGGGGTCACCGGAGTGACCCTTATTGCTCCTCGATTTCTTGATTTGCTCCACTGTAGGGAGCGAACATCACTGCTTCTGGTGGGAAGATATTTGGGAATGGTGGATATGGAGTCTTCCCCTTGAATTTTTCTCCTCAGTTACTAGAAAAGACTTGATCACGAGCTCTGCAATATAGTTTGAGTTGAATATCTTCTTCTATATTTTTCATCAATTCATCCCTTAGGAGCCTAATCTCCTCTTTCTAGTCATTCCTTTCTTCTTCATGGGTATGTTCTTTCTCTTCCACCTTCTTCTTCAGTGATTCCACTGTCTCCACCAGGTCCTTAAATGTATTTAGCAAGTTTGAAGATCCTTCCCCTTCCTCGATCTTCTTTTTCAGAGGCTGAGGCTCAGCATTCTTTATCTGGTCTAGTTCCTTCTGCAGGGCTATTTTTTCTTTTTCGATAAGCAGGGTGGCTTCTTTAAAAGCTTGCAGCTCATTTCCGACTGTTTCCTCCAAGGCTTGCACCTGGATAGCCAGAAGATCTGCGCCGAGCCCAAACAGAGTGTGACAAGTCGTGTCACTTGTTTCAACCAGAAACTGCCTCTTTTCTTTACTTGTGGAAGCTCTCTTAAAGGGAAGTTTCTCCCTCCTTTGAGCTCTCCCAAGTTCTTCCTTCACACTACCTGAGATTTTGTTTTCTTCTTCTTCCTCCTTTTCCTCTTTTTCTTCTTTTTCTTCCTCCCCCTCACTCTCCATTCCTTCATTTCCCCTGATTCTTTTTAACGTGGACTGGTCAATGTTTGCCCCTTCTGGGATGGTTTCCTCCTGAATCGGAGTAGTGGCTTTCAGACCAGCCCTTTGGTACATTTCTGTGACCAGACAGGGGAAGAAGAAGGGGGAGTTCCTTGGTGCATTGGTGGACAGGGGAGGGGGAGCGTGGGCTTTAATGCGTGTGGGAAAAGCAACTGTTCTCTGCTCTGACGGTTCCTTCCCTTTTTTGAAAACTGCCACCTCTGTTTGATTGGAGTGGTGTGACAGCTACGACCAGGAGCTGTTGTCCAGTCGATGCTTCAGCCGCTCAATCTTCCTTCTTCTGTGAAATTTGCGGCCCATTGCAGGCCCTTGGATGAAAAGGTGCAAGTGGGGACAACCTACACTAGAGTTTGAGTTCAGAAGAACTAAGTTCTAGGTGTCGGTTGCTCCTTGTTTTTGGGATCAGGTTGCTCAGGAGCAACCCCAAAACTAGCTTCCTGCAATGGTTAGCAAAAGATTTTCTTATTTTCCTTTTTAAACAAAACATAAAAATCTGGGTTGTCTCCCAATAGCGCTTCGTTTATAGTCTTAGCTCGACTTGATGCTCCCTTGTTCAAACTTTGGCTGGGTCATTGAGATGATAAGTCTGTTCATCATGCTCATTGATCCCCCTGTTGTACTTTTTAAGTCTGTGTCCATTCACCCTGAACGTTGCTCCAGAAGTCTCATGAGCAATGGTAAATGCTCCATTGGGGAATGCTTCCGTAATTTCATAAGGTCCTTCCCATCTTGATTTCAGCTTCCCAGGGAACAATTTTAGTCTGAGTTGATACAGCAACACCTTGTCTCCAACTTCTAGCTCCTTGTCGATCAGCTTTTTATCGTGCCACTTTTTCATTTACTCCTTGTAGAGGTTGGCATTTTCATATTCCTTGCTCCGAAATTCTTCCAGTTCATTTAGTTGGAGCAACCTCTTTTCCCCAGCCAATTCGACATCCATGTTTAACAAAGTGATTGCCCAAAATGCCTTGTGTTGGAGTTCCAAAGGTAAATGGCAAACTTTTCCAAATACTAGTTTGTAGGGAGAGCAACCAATAGGTGTTCGGTAAGCTGTTCGATACGCCCATAGGGAGTCATCTAGCTTGCTGGACCAATCCTTCCTATCTGGGTTCACCACCTTTTCCAGGATTCTTTTTATTTCCCTATTGGACACCTCCACCTGCCCACTGGTCTGTGGGTGGTAGGGGTGGCAATTTTGTGTTGCACTCCATATTTCTTCAGAAGTGATTGGAATTGTCTATTCACAAAATGTGCACCCCCATCACTGATGACTGCTCTGGGGGTTCCAAATCGGGTGAAAATGTTTTTCTTGATAAACTTCAGCACAATCCTGGCATCATTGGTGGGGGTAGCAATGGCTTCTACCCATTTTGACACATAGTCGACTGCAACAAGTATATATTTGTTCCCAAAAGAAAGTGGGAAAGGTCCCATGAAATCAATGCCCCACACATCAAACAACTCAATCTCCATTATTGGAACAAGGGGCATTTCATGCTTTCTTGTAATGTTCCCTGCTCTTTGACACCTGTCGCATTTTTTGACAAAGATATTAGTATCTTTAAACAGGGAAGGCCAGTACATACCTGACTGTAGTACTTTAGCTGTTGTTCTTGCTCCGGCAAAATGTCCCCCATAAGGGAAACTGTGGCATTGCTCGAGTATCTTCTGTTGCTCTTCTTCAGGAATGCATCTTCGCAGTAGTTGGTCGGAGCACCTCTTATAAAGCAAATGTTCGTCCCAAAAATATTGCTTGGCTTCATGATGGAATCTCCTTCTTCCTTGGTAACTTAAATGGTACGGCTCTATACCAGCAGCCAAGTAATTTACAGTATCTGCAAACCAGGGAGCATTCCTTTCAGAGATCATTAGTAGTTTCTCATCAGGGAATGTTTCCTTGATCTGATCTTCTTCTTGTGAACTCCTCCTTTCCAATCGAGATAGGTGATCAGCGACCTTGTTGTCACTTCTTTTCCGGTCCTTGATCTCAAGGTCAAATTCTTGGAGCAATAGTACCCATCTGATCAATCTTGGCTTTGCGTCCTTCTTGGCAAAGAGTTGCCTGATTGCTGAATGATCAGTGAATACTATAACCTTGGAGCATATCAAATATGATCGGAATTTGTCACATGCAAAAATAACTGCCAACATTTCCTTCTCCATTACTGTGTAGTTGGCTTGCACCGGAGTAAGGGTTCTGCTAGCGTAGTACACAGTTCTGAAAATTTTGTCCTTCCGTTGCCCAATGACTTCTCCTAAGCCGAAATCGCTGGCGTCACACATCAATTCGAAAGGAAGACTCCAATCTGGGCTTTGAATGATAGGAGCGGACACCAGCCTTGACTTGAGCTCCAGGAAGGCTGTCATGCATTTTTCATCAAAATTGAACTTCCTATCTTGCTCCAGAAGTTCACAAAGTGGTTTGGCAATCTTGGAAAAGTCTTTAATGAAGCGCCTGTAGAACCCGACATGTCCTAAGAAGCTTCTGATTCCTTTTACTGTGGTCGGGGGAGGTAGCTTCTCAATTGCCTCCACCTTGGCTTTGTCCACTTCGAGGCCTTTGCTTGAGATCTTGTGTCCTAGCACAATGCCTTCTCTCACCATGAAGTGGCATTTTTCCCAGTTCAGCACTAGATTGTTCTTGACACATCTTTCCAATACTTGTTCAAGGTTATTAAGACAAGTAGAAAAAGAGCAGCCAATAACAGAAAAATCGTCCATGAAAATCGCTACTGCTTCTCCTACTAAATCAGTGAATAAGGCAAACATGCATCTTTGAAAAGTTGCGGGAGCATTACACAATCCAAATGGCATTCTTCTGAATGCAAATGTCCCAAAAGGGCATGTAAAAGTGGTTTTGTGCTGGTCTTCTGGAGCAACCGGCCGAATACCCATCTAAGAAACAAAAGAATTCTTTCCCAGCCAAGTGATCAAGCATTTGATCAATAAAAGGAAGAGGAAAATGATCCTTTCGAGTTGCATTATTCAACTTCCTATAATCTTGACAAATCCTCCACCCAGTTATCTTTTTGGTGGCTATTAACTCATGTTTGTCATTTCCAATCACAGTAATGCCACCCTTTTTTGAAACGCATTGCACAGGAGCAACCCATTTGCTATCAGAGATAGGATAGATTATACCTGCATCAAGCCATTTGATGATTTCCTTTCTTATTACCTCCTTCATATTAGGGTTCAGTCTCCTTTGATGTTCTACAGAGGAGCTATCAGGATCTTGGAGCAGAATTTTATGCATGCAAACTGCTGGGCTAATTCCCTTTATGTCAGCCATTGACCAGCCAATTGCTCCTCTGTAGTCTTTAAGCTTCTGTGTGAGCTGAAGTTCCTGTTCATGGGTTAGTAAAGAAGAAATAATCATAGGGAGAGTGTTTTCTTTACCCAAATAAATGTACTTCAGGTGTTTAGGCAAGGGCTTTAGCTCCAAGTTAGGTGGCTGCTCTACTGAGGGAAATTTTGGTGTTTGCTCTTGCTCCGATCGGTTCAAGGATTCAAAGATCCTTTCCTTCTTCTCCCTAGTATGCACAGAACTAATGGACACCAGATACTCCTCCAATTCTTCAAAGTCCTTCATGCCTATTTCTGACTGCAAATGCTCCTGCTGTTCTTCTCTCATGATCAAATCAAGAGTTGAAATGCTGGAGCATTCCTCAGTGTTATCTTTATCAAACTTCATTGCTTTCATGACATTGAACTTTACCTCCTCTCCATTCACACTCATGGAAAGTTCGCCCTTTTTGACGTTTATGACAGCATCGCCAGTAGCAAGGAATGGTCTGCCAAGAATTACTGGGACTTCTTGGTCTGCCTCAAAATGCAATATGATGAAATCGGCTGGTAGATTGAATTTATCTACTTGGACAAGGACATTCTCGAATTTTCCTTCTGGCTTAGCTATGGATCGATCTGCAAGTTGGAAGGTGACTGTGGTTGGTCTTGCTGCTCCTATATCGAGCTGCTTGAAGATAGAGGCTGGCATCAAGTTTACACTCGAGCCCAGATCGCAAAGTGCTCAACCAAGATAGTTCTTCCCAACTTTACATGGAATAGTAAATACTCCAAGATCCTTGAGTTTGGGAGGAATCTTAGTCAGGTACTTACATGATTCTTTAGTGAGGGCTACAGTCTCGAACTCCTCAACCCTTTTTTTTTGACAAATCGTCCTTCATAAATTTTGCATATGAAGGCATTTGTTCCAGAGCCTCCACCAGAGGGACATTTATGTGAAGCTGTTTCAACAAGTCTAAAAACTTGCTAAACTGCCTATCTTCATGCTGTTTTTTCAACCTCTGTGGAAAGGGAGGCTCAATAGGTTCACTCCTCCTTTTGCATGGTGGGACATAAGTTGGGATCAAAACTGGTTCCTTGTCCTTCATTGCTCCATCATCCACTCCGGATGTTGTGGCCTCGGGTGTGATTTCATCCTTCTGAACCTTCTCCTTGGGTTCTGTCTGAACTTGAGGGTCAGTAGTTCCCTCGACTTCTTCTTCCAACGGTTGGCTTGCTGATTGGCGTTTACGAGACCGTGCCACTAAATCTGGAGGTGGCAGAATTTTTCCATCTCGTAAACTTACCGCATTACAATGCTCCTGATCTTCCTGGGATGGCTTCTCTGTGTCACTAAGGAGTGTCCCTGGTTGTCTCTGTTTGAGTGCTCCAGCCAACTGACCAATTTGGGTCTCCAGGCTTCTCATGGCTGCACTGTTCTGGTTCATGTATTCCTTGACACAAGTCTCAAAGGATTGGGACTTCCCTTCACCCTTATCCCAGTTTTGATGGTTCTGCCTGGGATATGGGGGTCGATTCTGGTAGTTTCCTCCACTACCTCCAGCATTGTTCTGACTCTTCCATCCCCGGTTGTCATTGCTCCTGTAGTTATTGTCATAACCACCTGCATAACACACAGCAGCCAAATTGTTACATTCTTCAGTTTCATGAGGACCTTCACAAACGGAGCAACTTTGTATTGATTGAGTTAAGAGAAGTTGCTCGGTCGGTCCTTTCTGTTCCATGGGCTTCCAGTTTTTATAGTGTTCTGGAGTAAAGCCATCTGAGCTGAAAGAGCATCAGTTGAACTTAGCTCCAGAACTCCTGCCATTTTGGGAGCATGGTCCCTTGTGGTAGGCCATTGAACATGTTTTTTGGAAAGTTTTTCCAACATCCGGTAAGTTTCCGGATAAGTAAAATCCAAAAGATCTCCCCCTGCAGCCGCATCAACAGTGGCTTTCAATGGTGGGGTTAAGCCATGATAAAACGTGTGAATAATGCCCCAATCAGAAACTCCATGATTTGGACATATTCGTATTAATTCCTTAAATCGTTCCCACGCTTCATACAGACTTTCTCCATCATACATTTGGAAAGATGCTATATCAGCCCTCACTTGGGCTTGTTTTGCTTGGGGAAAAGATCGGGTGACAAACTGCTCACATAGTTGTTCCCAACTAGTGATGGAATTCGGGGGCAATGTTCTTCTCCATTCCTTGGCTTTTCCTGCTAGGGAAAATGGAAAAAGCCTGATTCGCATACTTTACTCCGGAATGCCATGAACTCTGAAATTATCAACTATCTCAGTGAAATTGTCCAAATGACTGTGGGGGTCTTCCTTGGGCAATCCATGGAATTGACCAGCATTCATAATCATTTGGAACATTGCAGGTTTGATTTCAAAGTTCGGGACATTCAGTGGAGGAGTAACATAACCTCGTTCTGGACCATTTCTGAAAGGAGCAGCCATATCATTCAATGATGGCCCTCTTCCTCCATTCAGTCCTTCATCATTTTCATGATTGTTATTGTTTCCATTGTTACCATTTCCACCATTATTTAAAACTTCAGCCATTGTATGATTTTTTAACCTTTGAACTCTTCTTCTGTTTCTGAAGGTTCTCTCGGGTTCTGGATCAAAAACTATTATTTCCAGTCCAAGTTCTGTAGGTTCTGTGCTCATACAATGGAAAGTGGTTAAATTCAAAAAGAAATTCAAAAATATTAACAGTGTTTCCTCTAAAACGCCCTTTCTTGCCAAATGATCCCCGGCAACGGTGCCAATTGCTTGGTCGGACCGCGAGCTGCTCGGGAATAATTTATAGTGTAGGAGCAAGAGCACAGAGCATCAGTCAGATTTTCCAACAGGAGCAATTTTCTCTGACATGAGAGCAACCCTCTTCGACTATACGCAAGCGTACGTGTCAAGCAATATAGGGTGTTATAGCCCTAGATTTATCGTCCTCAGGGAGCAATTGTGAAGTAAGAAGCGCTCAAAGAAACTTAATTTGTAAAAATAAAATAAAGAAAAGCAACTATTCTCGACCAAGCTTCACAAAGAGCAATTTCTAGTCAGCTAGTTAAACAATGTTAACCATTCTTAACCTACATGAGAGCAGTGATAACTTAGTATTATCATCGAATGTAAAAGCATCCATTTGAAGTAGTCCAAAAGTAATCAGTGAGGTGAGAGTAAAATCAGTAATGTAAACACAAGTAAAATGTTGTGGAAAGAGCTGCAACAAAAGATTGATGTGGGGTTGATTTTTAAGAAGGTTAAGTAGGTATTCACGGGCTCCATATTTTCATCCCTTTGGTTAACCCTGCTTGGTAGCATATTTTATAAGTGGAATCTGCTCCTTCCTTTACTTTGCCTTAGGGTAAGAAGAGAGCAAGGCCTTGCTCCC
>JAVKPL010014476.1:0-84577 GCA_032173675.1 Gastrolobium villosum
GAAGCTTACAATGACTACCACAAAGTAGCCATCACTAAAGCTTCAAACTCAGCTCACTAACTACACACACACAGCAGTGGACACTGCCCAAGAACACTCCTTTCACTCTCACAAGGATGATCACAAGTGTGTAGGATGGAAGAAGGAGGAGAAACCAAGCCAAAGGTGAAGACTTGCTCCTCAAGGGTTGAAGGAAAGGAATGAAACAGAACCACCCTTCAGCCACCAACTTCACGTTCAAAAATAAGGTCTCCTAGGGTTGTGTGCTAATGTGTCTATTTATAGGCACATGGCCACTAAACGCGCAGTATTAGCCTTAATCGCAAAGTAAAAGATATTGATCCCAAACTTTGGAATCTAGACCTACACATTTTTCTAAGATTTGTCATATTTTTATTTTATTTTTCGGAGCACCTTTCCGGTACGCGCTTTTCCATAGCCAGTATCAGTTCTGGCATCAGATTACGTCATTTTGACTTGAAACTTGTTTTACAAGTCCTACATAATATTCTAGTAATTATCATACATTCGTTATAATTTTCCGGGATACTTTTTCGGTACGCATTTATACCGAGTAGCAGAACCGGTATCTGCGCTTTTCTTCCGAAAAGCGACTTTCAGCATTTTTACTCACTCAATATAATTATCTAAGCCCATTAATAATTATTAGGGTCAATTATGGAATTATTTCCTAATTATCATAATTAACTCACTAATTACCTTAATTAGCGGTGCGGGTTCTTACACAAGCGGTGTTCCTTGTACTCATGTAGGCATAGACGTATTCCTACATTTCTCTGGCCAGTAGATTTGATAAGCACACATGGCACGATTAATTGCTGCATCGCATAGTTTTGGAACTTATATTGTAAATACTGTTTTTGAACTTATATTACACATGTAAGTGAGCTTGGGGTGGAAGATCCTTGAGGACCCCTTGTCTTACTGAGATTTCTTGTTTAGAGATCTCACCCCACGTTTGGGGACGCTTATTGTTGATTGCTGATTATTTGACTGTCGTTATGTTTTCTGTTGAGTTTATGTTGAGCCTGTTTTTGGGTATTGTTGCCTTATTTGGTGAGCATGGGGTTTGTCCATGCCACATGGTTTGACTATTGACCTTTAATTTGATGTTGTATTTAAAGTATCAGGATTTTGACCCAGGCTACGTGTTGTAGTCCTGTGGCTTTAGATACTCACTTAATATTTATATATGAGGTATTCCAGTTAGTTGTCTTGCAATTTACATACAGGCAGTATTTTATGAAATTGATTAAGTAATCAAGTTGGCTAAGATTAATGACGTCATAATTGAATTAAAGAAAAAGTTATTCCGCATTTTTATTAAGCGTGGCTTAATACGATAGTTATAACACCTCAAATATTTAAATGTGTATTTTAATGATATATTGAGAAATGAAAGTTGATGGATTAGTGAAAATCCAAGTATTATGGCCAAAAGGGGCAAAAAGGGCAAAATTGTAATTTGCCAACCGTGTGTTAGGAGGCTTAAATACTGAGTTAGAGATTTCAAATGACAAAAGTAAGGTTGGAAATGGAATCAGGGCGAAAAATTGAGTAAATAGGCAAATTTGAGAAAAATCGATGAATAGTGATTTTTAAGTGTTAAAATACTGAGTTGTGAGTGTACCAATAGGTGTGAAATTTTTATCATTATTTTGGAGAAAGAAAAATATGTCATGGACTGGAAAAATATGTAGATTAAGGATTTATGATCAGAAATTTTATCGGAGTAAAAGTTAGATCGCGTGTGGGACCCGTGTGACCGAAGTCACTTGGCCCCACCTCCTTTTTCTTCCTTCTTCTTTCTCTTTTTCTCCTCCCTCCTCGCGCGCTCACAGTGAAGAAAGAAGCCATTTCCACCATTTTCTTCCCATTTCACCATTTCTTCGTTTCTCCACCGAATCGCTTGATTTTGGTGTTGAAATCTATCGTAAACAACCTTCCAAAGCCATTGGTAGCACCTAGAAGCCTTGAATCCATCTCTTTGGCCGCGTTTCAAGCAAAATCAGATCCGACCCATGTATGATTTTTGAGATTTCTTGGAGTTTTGAGCTTCAAATGGTTTAGTGAAGCCTTGGTGTTGATCATACTACACATTGTAAGTATATTTGTGGTCTTTTGATAGTTGAATTCTTAGATCTATGAATATGTGTTCAAACCTTTGATTTTAGATGTGTGATGATAGAGAGCCCAAATGCAAAAATGCTATTAGATGAAAAGGCCTTAGAATCATGTTTGTAAGCTAGAAATGCTATGTTAAATTTTGGTGAAAAATCTAGGTTTTTAACTTAGAGAATTTTGAGGAAATTTTGATGAAAAATGAGTTTTTGTGTAATTGGGATTTGATGATTGTTGTAGGGTGCCTCACACGGTTGGAATTGTGAAAAGTTGATTTGGAGCATACGTTTGGAACGGTGTTGCTCGTGTTAAGGTAAACTCTTGGAACTTGGGTTTAATCCCTAGTGAGCTCCACCACACCTAGAGGAAGGTTGTGGTTGGATGATGTAGTGATGACATGATGTGTTTGTGTGCTTGTATGCATATTGCTTGTATTGTGTGAAAATTGTGTGGTCACTGATCAGTTGACAAGTGGAGTTTGGTCATCCGCTGGATTCATCCTTGTGAGAATGCCAGTCGGGTATTGCCGTGGAGTCGACTCTGGGAGCGGCGCCAGGATGATCCAAACGTGGGACGTCCGCCGGATAGGGCTCATGAGGAGTTCCGGTTGGGTATTGCCATGGAGTCTTCTCAACCATGGGAGAGGCGCCAGGACTGTCTCGGGAGTTATATGATGGAGTCCTTGAACACGAATCCATGAGTGGATGTTCTTGGGTGTCTCCAGGAGGATGGTGATATTGTTTTACTTGCATGCCATATTATGTCATTTTGATACATTTTAGTGAGCCATGGAGTGGAGAGAGCCTCTAGCTCCATTGGTTTACTGAGATATATCCGTATATCTCACCCCGTGTTTGGGGGACCACATTTCAGGTCACTATGAGCCGGGAGGAGCTTCGGGCAAGAAGCCCGTATAGTGGATGTTGGATTGGCGTGCGGTGCATTTGGATTGCATGGCTTTTGGAGGAGTTTATGGAGTGCACATAGCATACCATTAGTATTTTGAGACTTAGGTCATGAACATATTGCATGATGTCATTTTCCATGCTTTTGTTAGTGTTCATGGTCATATGCTAAGTCTTGACATGTTTGATTATTCATGGCTTGGATAACTGTATATTTTGAGTGAGCATGGGACTTGTCCATTGCCACATTCATAGCCTTGAAGTCTGGATGTGTAATGATGTAAAAATGGTCCATATGTACATGTAAATGGCCATTATTTGAGAATGATGTAATTGATGTTAAACTTAAGGAAAATGCATGATGGAAGGGCCTAGAGCCAACATTAGGACATGATTATGTGTTATGTGGAGTACCAAGGGGTTAGGGATGGATTACACACCCTTTTTGGGGCTCAAAACTGTTGTAATCTGTCATTTTGCTGCATAGTAATCGATTACCCAAGCATGGTAATCGATTACCATGCAACAGGGGACGAAAAATTAGCTACTGTCTGCACTGGTAATCGATTACTGGCCTTTGGTAATCGATTACCATGTGAGGTAATCGATTACCAAGAGTTGGTAATCGATTACCAGAACAGAGGAATTGAAAAATTGGCTACTGCCTCATTTTTGACAGGTGGTAATCG
Organism: Gastrolobium villosum; assembly: GCA_032173675.1. Taxonomy (NCBI): domain Eukaryota; kingdom Viridiplantae; phylum Streptophyta; class Magnoliopsida; order Fabales; family Fabaceae; genus Gastrolobium; species Gastrolobium villosum. The sequence continues at coordinate 3,737 of JAVKPL010014476.1, forward strand.
ATTACCACCCACTGGTAATCGATTACCACAGTGTAATTTTCGAAAATTCAGGTTTTTCTAGACTAAAAGAAAGGGGTATAACTTGATGGGTAGAACTCCAAATGATACGTGGTTTGAAACCACGCGTAGACAACGTAAAGGACTACAACTTGGTAAAAGATGAGAGTAAGATGGTAAGTTTAAATGAAATGAATAAAAAGAATGATTTATGATGTTAGAAAGTGTATGATTCCGCAAATGGCATTTACAATTATAGTGTGGTTTTAATTGATTACGGAAAATGTATTTATGAAAAAGAAAGTGAGTATGTTAAAAGAAAAAAATTGCCCGTAATTTAATTAACCTAATCACTGTGATTGTAACTGCGCTTAATATCATAATCAATGTTAACATACCGGTGTACAACGGGCTGTTACATTTTATGGTATCAGAGCAGTTTTGTTTAGGGAACTCTGATTGTTGTGTGTGATGTATCTTGTGTGTCATAGCTATCTGTGAACTATTTATGATTAATGTATATGTGATTCCTCAGTGTGGGTCTGATCAACTCATTCCTTTGTGTTACATGTACAGATATCATGAGTAGGGCACGAGGTCGCCGTGGGGCACGTGGTGCAGGTCCTTTGCCACCGGATCCGGTCACTGCAGCACTGAATGCTCTGCAGGCGGAAACGGCTGCAAATAGAAATATGACGGAGAACCTGATGAAAGCTAATCAGGATATGATGCAGGCCTTTATGGCTGAGATGAGGGCGGATAGAGGTCGTCCTAGGAGGGAGAATACACCTCCACATACGGCTACGGTGACTCCTACACCGACGCCATCTGTTACTCCTCAACAGGGGGAGAGTGGGGCTAGTCACCACACTGGTGAGGCTAGTCATCATACTACTACGGATCCTAGTTATGTTCCTGATCCGTCATCTGTTGCCCAATCTACTGGGGCTGCTGGGCAGGTGCTTGATAATGCTGATGATGAGCGTAGGCTCATATCCTTTAGGAAACATAAGCCACCCGCATTTCTGGGGTCAAGGGACCCAAAGGAGGTCACTGCTTGGTTGAGGGGTATGGACAAGATTTTTCAGGTTATGAGATGCCAAGATCCGCAGAAGTTGTTATATTCTGTTTATATGCTGGAGGGTGATGCCCAAGAGTGGTGGGACAATGTGTCTCGCCCATTTATTATTCAGGGTGAGGTCCCGACTTGGACTTTGTTCGAAGGATTATTTCACGAAGAATATTTTCCCCGTGACGTTCGGGAGGCTAAGCAAGGTGAATTTGATAATCTGGTACAGGGAGTGATGACTGTTGATGCCTATGTGGCGAAATTTAATGAGCTTGTGAAGTTTGCTAACTATGGAGGTACTCTACCTACTCCGGAATTCTTGTCAGCTAAATTTCAAAGAGGGCTGAGTGAGAAGATTGTTAAGAGGATGTCAAATACTGCGGTGAGAAACTTTGCTGATTTGGTGACCCAGTGCAAAAGGGTCGAGACTGTTTATGGGAGGTATCCAAAATCTGATTCGGGAAAAGAGCAAGATGTTAAGAGGACACCTGGTCCTTCTGGTAATACTAACAGGGGAGGATTTAATAATAATAGAGGAGGTTTCAATAATAACAATAGAGGTAGGGGGTTGCATGTAAGGCAGCCTCCTGGTCAGTTCAAGAGGGGTGGAAATAATGATGGTGGTGGTGCTTCGAACAGATATTTTACCCCACAATGTGGGAAGTGTGGGAAATACCACAGAGGTGTATGTGGTGCTGGTACGTCGAATTATTTTAGATGTGGTCAGAGTGGCCACTTTGCTAGAAATTGTACATCTTCTTCGGGGCAGGCTGCGAATCTGCAGGCCTTGCCGCCAGCTACTACTACTACTGCTGCTCCTATTGCTGTTGTTCCTACTGTGGGACGAGTTTATACTACTAATGCGCAACGTACTGAAAAGGCTCCGAATTTGGTTAAAGGTATAATTTTTCTCTCTAATGTTGATTTATCTGTGTTGTTTGATTCGGGAGCAACACATTCATTTGTCGCGGACTATGTGGCTAAGGCGTTGGACTTAAAGGTAACACGGATGGTTCCTCCGATGCGTATTACTACGGCTACAGGCGAGGTTAGTGAGTCGTCTTGGATTTGTGAAGATGTAAAGTTCACTTATTTAGGCAGGGGTTACACCATTGATTTAATTATCTTACCCCTGGCCTCTGTCAATTTGATCTTGGGGATGGATTGGTTGTCTCGGAACTGCGCAATGATTGATTGCTGCGGGAAGAGGTTGTTGCTATCTCACGAGAGGCCGTCTGTTTGTCCGTCTTTGTATTTGTCTGTCAGTCAGACTGTGAAAGCCTTGAAGGCTGGAGATCTGGGTTATGTTTTGTTGGGCGGACTGGTGGGTGATAAAAAGGAAGAGATTTCTGCTATTCCAGTAGTTAATGAGTTTGAGGATGTATTTCCGGATGAGATACCGGAATTCCCACCTGAGAGAGAGATTGAATTCTCGATTGATTTATTGCCTGGTGTGGGGCCGATCTCCTTGGCTCCATATCGGATGTCGCCACTTGAGTTGGCTGAATTGAAGAAACATATTGAAGAACTGTCTGCGAAGAATTTTATTAGGCCGAGTGTGTCTCCGTGGGGAGCACCGGTTATATTTGTAAAGAAAAAGGATGGTAGCATGAGATTGTGCACTGACTACCGACAGCTGAATAAAGTGACTATTAAGAACCGGTACCCATTACCGCGTATTGATGATTTATTAGATCAGTTGAGGGGTGCCTGTGTATTTTCAAAGATTGATCTCCGGTCCGGATATCACCAGATTCGGATTAAACCGGAGGATGTACCTAAAACAGCTTTCCGATCCAGATATGGACATTTTGAGTATCAAGTGATTCCTTTTGGGCTTACTAATGCCCCGGCGGTGTTCATGGACTATATGAACTGCATTTTTAAACCGTATTTGGACCAGTTTGTAATTGTGTTCATTGATGACATTTTGATCTATTCTAAGAGTAAAGAGGAGCACATGGACCATTTGAGGACTGTGTTGCAGGTGTTGAAAGACAAGAAACTGTATGCTAAACCGTCTAAGTGTGAATTCTGGTTGTCTGAGGTGCAATTTTTGGGTCATGTTATTTCTGCAAGTGGTGTTGCAGTGGATCCAAGCAAGATTGAAGCGGTGAGTGACTGGGAAAGACCTAAGACTGTGACTGAGATTAGAAGTTTTCTGGGGCTTGCTGGCTATTATCGCCGATTTATACAAGGATTTTCTGCAATGGTTCTACCGTTGACTCGATTGACACGAAAGGATACTCCTTTTGTGTGGACCCAGGAATGTGAGGACTGCTTTCTGCTACTTAAAGAGAAATTGACTACTGCTCCGGTGTTGACTCTACCTGATCCGGAGGGTGAGTTTGTGCTATATTGTGATGCTTCTAAGAAAGGTTTAGGGAGCGTGCTGATGCAGGAAGGAAAAGTTATTGCATATGCATCTAGGCAGTTAAGGCCACATGAAGAAAATTATCCGACGCACGACTTGGAATTGGCTGCTATTGTTTTTGCCTTGAAAATTTGGAGGCACTTTCTGTATGGGATGAAGTTTGCTGTGTTCAGCGACCATAAAAGCTTGAAATATTTATTTGATCAGAAGGAGCTGAATATGAGGCAGCGTAGATGGGTTGAATTTTTGAAAGATTATGACTTTGAGCTGAAATACCACCCGGGAAAGGCTAATGTAGTGGCAGATGCATTGAGTAGGAAGTCTGTGAATTTATCTCATATGATGATGTGGGACAATGAAGTGATTGAGCAATTCCGTGATATGAAAATAACGGATTTCTTTGCAGGAAGAATGTGTGATATGGAGCTGACTCGGATTGAGAACGAGCTGCACGAGAAGATTAAAGAGACTCAGATCCGCAATGAAAGTATAAAGTATTTGAAAGGCCAGAGTGGCATATCTGTTAATGAACAGGGACTATTATTATATCAGGGCAGGATTGTTGTGCCCAAGGAACTTGCAGAGGAAGTTATGACTGAGGCCCATAAGGGTCAATATGCTATCCACCCAGGTGCCACAAAGATGTACCAAGATTTGAAAGTTAAGTTCTGGTGGCCTGGTATGAAAAGGGATGTTGCCGAGTACGTATCTAAGTGCTTGGTGTGTCAAAAAGTGAAAATAGAGCATCAGAAACCTGCTGGATTACTTCAGCCGCTGGATATACCTGAATGGAAATGGGAGAGTATTTCAATGGATTTTGTTGTGGGATTGCCGCGAACTCAAGCTGGTTATGATTCAATTTGGGTTATTGTGGACCGACTTACGAAGTCTGCACATTTTCTACCAGTACGAGTGGATTACACCACAGAGAAGCTGGCTACACTGTATGTAAAGGAGATAGTTAGACTCCATGGGATACCGATTAGCATTGTCAGCGATCGGGACCCGAAGTTTACTTCGCGATTTTGGGGAGCTTTGCAGCATGCTTTTGGCACTCAGCTTCGACTGAGCACTGCTTATCACCCGCAGACTGATGGTCAGACTGAAAGGACCATACAGACACTTGAGGATATGCTGAGAGCATGCACACTGGAACAGGGTAATGCTTGGGATAAGTACTTACCACTGGTGGAATTTTCTTATAATAACAGTTTTCATTCCAGTCTGGGTATGGCACCATATGAGGTTTTATATGGCAGGAGGTGTCGTACGCCCACTTGTTGGACTGAGGTAGGCGATAAGGAAAGGTTTGGTCCGGATTTTGTGCAGGAAATGACAGTGCAAATTGAAATGATCAGAGAAAAGTTGAAACAGGCACAGAATCGGCAGAAAAGTTATTATGACAATAAGCATAGACCGCTGGAATTTGAGGAAGGTGACCATGTGTTCGTACGATTGTCGCCGGTCACAGGTGTTGGCCGTGCGTTGGGTGTGAGGAAGCTGAGTCCACGATTCATTGGGCCATATCAGATTATGAAAAGAGTAGGATTGGTGGCCTATCAGCTTGCCTTACCCCCGCAGTTATCTAATTTACATGATGTGTTTCATGTGTCGCAGTTGCGACGTTATGTTCCGGATGAGTCACATGTTGTGATGCCGGATAATATTGAAATCAGGGAGAACTTGAAGACTCCCATTGGTCCTATTGCAGTACTGGATCGCAGTGAAAAGCGATTGAGAAGTAAAGTGATTCCCATGCTGAAGATTCAGTGGGAAGGCCGCACACCTGAGGAGGCTACTTGGGAGCGGGAGGACGAGATTCTCCGGCTGTATCCTGAGTTAGTTGGCAGGTATGATTTAATTTTGCGGACAAAATTTCAAAAAGGTGGGGTGAATATAACACCTCAAATATTTAAATGTGTATTTTAATGATATATTGAGAAATGAAAGTTGATGGATTAGTGAAAATCCAAGTATTATGGCCAAAAGGGGCAAAAAGGGCAAAATTGTAATTTGCCAACCGTGTGTTAGGAGGCTTAAATACTGAGTTAGAGATTTCAAATGACAAAAGTAAGGTTTTTGATACATGCCATATTGTTTTACTTGCATGCCATATTATGTCATTTTGATACATTTTAGTGAGCCATGGAGTGGAGAGAGCCTCTAGCTCCATTGGTTTACTGAGATATATCCGTATATCTCACCCCGTGTTTGGGGGACCACATTTCAGGTCACTATGAGCCGGGAGGAGCTTCGGGCAAGAAGCCCGTATAGTGGATGTTGGATTGGCGTGCGGTGCATTTGGATTGCATGGCTTTTGGAGGAGTTTATGGAGTGCACATAGCATACCATTAGTATTTTGAGACTTAGGTCATGAACATATTGCATGATGTCATTTTCCATGCTTTTGTTAGTGTTCATGGTCATATGCTAAGTCTTGACATGTTTTATTATTCATGGCTTGGATAACTGTATATTTTGAGTGAGCATGGGACTTGTCCATTGCCACATTCATAGCCTTGAAGTCTGGATGTGTAATGATGTAAAAATGGTCCATATGTACATGTAAATGGCCATTATTTGAGAATGATGTAATTGATGTTAAACTTAAGGAAAATGCATGATGGAAGGGCCTAGAGCCAACATTAGGACATGATTATGTGTTATGTGGAGTACCAAGGGGTTAGGGATGGATTACACACCCTTTTTGGGGCTCAAAACTGCTGTAATCTGTCATTTTGCTGCATAGTAATCGATTACCCAAGCATGGTAATCGATTACCATGCAACAGGGGACGAAAAATTAGCTACTGTCTGCACTGGTAATCGATTACTGGCCTTTGGTAATCGATTACCATGTGAGGTAATCGATTACCAAGAGTTGGTAATCGATTACCAGAACAGAGGAATTGAAAAATTGGCTACTGCCTCATTTTTGACAGGTGGTAATCGATTACCACCCACTGGTAATCGATTACCACAGTGTAATTTTCGAAAATTCAGGTTTTTCTAGACTAAAAGAAAGGGGTATAACTTGATGGGTAGAACTCCGAATGATACGTGGTTTGAAACCACGCGTAGACAACGTAAAGGACTACAACTTGGTAAAAGATGAGAGTAAGATGGTAAGTTTAAATGAAATGAATAAAAAGAATGATTTATGATGTTAGAAAGTGTATGATTCCGCAAATGGCATTTACAATTATAGTGTGGTTTTAATTGATTACGGAAAATGTATTTATGAAAAAGAAAGTGAGTATGTTAAAAGAAAAAAATTGCCCGTAATTTAATTAACCTAATCACTGTGATTGTAACTGCGCTTAATATCATAATCAATGTTAACATACCGGTGTACAACGGGCTGTTACAATAGTATGTTAACAATCCGGGTTAACACGGGCTGTTACACAATCCATCAAAAATCAGTTTTGAATTTGTTAAAAAATTGGTTTTGAACTGGATAAATTTGAACTGGATAACCGGTTTATGATTCATAATCGGTTTTGATTTAAAACCGGTTTTGAATTAAAATCGGTTTTAAACAAAACCAGTTATAAACCATATACCGATTTTGGAACCGGTTTAGAAAATTAAAAATCAGTTTTAAAAGAAGAAAATTGGTTCGATTTAAAAATCAAATGGTTTAAAACCGGTTCGGTTCGATTTTGGTTAAAATCGATTATGAACCGCTCCTTACACATCCCCTATATATATGTGTGTGTGTGAAAAAAAATTTTCCAGAGTGGAAAAAGTTTTTTCTCCCACCACTTTTACTTCGATTTCTGGCTAGACACTTTTACATTTTATTTTTTATATATATAGAGAGATGGGAAACAAAACAAATCTATTTTAAAATAATAAATAAAATGCGGGTGGAAGAAGATTTATTATAATTTCATAAAATCTTGTCGAAGTCCATGTACTTTGCTCTAACTGCGTACCACTTTCATTGTAATGTCATACAGTTAATCAATGCAAAAAATATTTGTCGCTATAAAATTATATTATTTTAAATAAGAGAAAGATATAAATCAATATTTATTTAAAATTTAAATTAAAAAATACTCATTTTCTCCTCCTATAATCTTCTTTGTTTATATTTTTCTCTCATTTAAAATAACACAACTCTATATCTTTTAAAAGGACAAATATCAATCCCTTAATCAATAGCATACTTTCAAAATTGTTCAATTATGAATCGTTTCCCAAACACTTCTCAAATTTCACAAATTGCAGTCCCTTGCTGTTGATTTATGCTCAAAAGTCCATTTTTGGAACTACATTGACATATATAGTACCTATGTAGCCCCTACACTACATGTGACATGACACTCCGACACTTCAATTCTAGAAAAATATGAATTTCGACATGTTTGGACATGTTTTAATATTAAATAATGTTTTTAATTTATATAATGTATATTTCATTTAATATTCCGTAATTTAACAAAAAATTGAAACTATATTAATAATATCCATCAATATATTATCTTTCAACTTTCCTTTCCAAACCAAAATCACATAAGAAAAATTGGTTCAAAGTCAGAATCTAAAGTGTTGCATAAAGGGAGAAAAAATGGGGAAAAAAAATAAAAATCTAATATAACCAATGGCAACAACAACAAGAAATTCACCGACACCCAATACCAAGAATCGTAGCAACGTTCTTCACAAAAGGCAAAAACATAAACTAAAAGAAAAGGAACCAAATCTAAAATTATTTACTGAATACACTATAAAATAAAAAAACATCAAGAACACAATCAAACGTTATAAAGGTGGAAGCTTTAATAAAAAAACAGGAATTGGGATGAGAAAGAGAGATCAGATTAGAGAGAAGGAGACACAACCAGAGCATAACAAGAATGACAACGATGGTGTTGGGATGATTTATTATCTACTTAAGGGGGAAATTAATATAATTAGATGCAAGCTTTATTAATATATTTTAATTTTTAAAAAATAATTTTTTTAAAAAAACTAATATTTTTACAAAAATGTCATTTGACCATGTCGAAACGTGTCAAACATAGTCAAATTCATGTGTCAAATGGTCAACGTGTTAGAAATGTTAACCGCATGTCGGACACCGTGTTGAACACGACACTCCTATTTTTTTGGAGTGACCTACGATAGTACCTATCATCCCGGAAGGCCAAATCCCAGAACAGTTAAAAGGCTCATAAGGACATAAACATAACATCAAAAAAATAGGACAAGTATATTATCATGTAAAGTTGGAACCAAATTACTGAGAAACACTCTTTACAAAATGTTTTCTTACCAAGGGATTACAACCTCACTCCAATCTAAAGAGAACCAAAAATTTCCTCAAATACATTATTACATTTGTTGATGACCACTAATTTGTGGGCAACCCTTGTCATCATTTCCCTCTACGGACCATTTGAAGGCCTGAACACAGTATAACTGTAACATCCCCGTCTCGAGCCGGTTCAATTAACATACATATGATACTTAACAGAAAACAGCGGAAGACTAAACTTACGAAAATACGAGCTAACTTTTTCTTTTTCTAGTTTAATTCTTACTCGGCGGAAACGAAAATCGGGCAGAGTAATCTCTGTAATTCGGACAACTGGGGATTTTCCAATCCCACTCATATGAGTTCCTGATAGACAGTTTATACCAGATATCATTTCAGAAGTTCAGATATCCAAATAAAGTCATATACCCATCCATGGGCGCATACATAACTTGGCTCCGTGCCACTAATCTAACAGCATGCAATCCAATACATAAACATACTGAATGCTACATAGTCATATCAACATGCCTGAATACAAAAATCTACATGCATCAAACTGAAGAACATGTACAAGACATATACTGGCCATATACAAAATAAAGGATCTAACATCATGATCCATCAAATGCGGAAATGCGAAAAACATAAACGCACTCCAAAAAGGGTAGTAGCCTACAGCTACGCAAAAAAACTAATCCATCTCAACGCCTCAACCGCGGGTCGCGTCCCTGCCTAGTAGGACTCACTGTGAATCTGGGCACCTGAAAATATGTCCCCAAAGAGGGGTGAGATTACAAATCTCAATAAGCTCCAGGTTTATAGAGAATTCTCCATACCCCTGGGCTCCCTCCTGCATGAAAGTCAGATACAAAGTATACAAATGCACATATAACAGATATCATAACAGAAGCTAAGCATTTGTAAGCCCGAAAGGAATAACCAAGTACTCATAGTGCCTATATCGGGACCTGAAAGCTGTCTTCAGAACATCGTCTGGCTTTATCCGGATCTGATGATACTCGGACCGAAGATCAATCTTAGAAAATACAGTCGCGCCACGCAACTGATCCAACAAATCATCTATACGCGGAAAAGGATACTTGTTCTTAATAGTAACCTTGTTCAACTGCCGGTAATCCGTACATAAAATTCTTACTGGAACAGTCTTAGATCTGCCTTTTCAATTCAGATAATTCCAGATGTGACATCCGGTACGGGGCAAGAGAGATAGACCTCACTCCAGGCAATAAGTCAATTGCGAATTCAATTTCCCTCTCTGGAGAAAAGTGCGGGATTTCATCCGGGAATACATCCTCAAACTCGGAGACAATAGGGATACCAGAAATTGGCTCCTTGTTGACACCCACCAAACCTCCCAATAGAACAAACCCGGAATCCCTTTCCTTCAAGGCCTTTACAACTCGAAGTACAGAAAAATAAGGAGACTCCCTCTCTTCATCATGATATTAAACAGAAATGGTTTTACTGCAACAGTCATTCTTCACACAATACTTAGACAACCAATCCATCCCCAAAATCAAATTCACAGATGCAAGATGCAAAACAATAAAATCGGTAGAATACTCCTTCCCTTCATACTTGAATTTCACATTTTCACAAATATATTTTTCATCAAAAACACTCCCCATAGCCGTAACAATACGCATAGGATTTTTCATTATCGTCACAGGCAAATCAAATGCTTTCGCTACATAATCAGCTACAAAAGAGTATGTGGCACCAGAATCAAACAAGACACTAAGCATTTCATCTTTAATAAAAATCATACCTCGAACCAAACTAGCTTATCTCTCGGCCTCTTGCTGAGTTACTGCATATACTCAGGCAACAGGAGGTGGGAGAGGTAGAGATGATTCCTCAACCCTAATAGGAGCTGGAGTAACCTGAGTAGCAGAAACCTGTCCCCCATTGAAGGGGCAGTCCTTAATAAAATGCCCTGCTTGGCCACACTTATAACAGAGTCTTTGTTATTTCTTGCATACCCCAGAATGGACTTTTCCACATGTAGAGCATTGAGGAGCAGATTTAAAATTTGCAGGCTTTGAATTTCCAGCTTTCTTGAACTTACCATCAGATTGTTTAACCTGTAGACCTTTTCCCTTAGAATTTCCAGCAGTGTTTTTAGTACCAGAATTAGGAGCAGCTTCGTCCTTGTGCTTCCTTGTATAATATTCTTGAATATTTTTACACTTTTTGATAAGTGCAGCAAAAGTATCAAAAGAGTGCCCTGCAAGTTTTTCAGAAATATTATCATGTAGTCCCTTATGAAATTTAAACATCAAGTCATCCTCAGTAGGTGGAGCTATCTGGAAATGAGAGTATTTTGCCAGCTTATTAAATTTATTCAAATATTCATCAATAGACATCTGGCCCTGTTTTAGCTCTTCAAATTCACCCTTCTTCCTTAATCATGCTTCCTCAGGGAAATATCTCAGCAAGAATTGCCTTTCAAATAAAGGCCAGGTAATAGCATAGCCCTGACATTCCAAGGGGTTACAAGTATTCCTCCACCAGTCAGCTGCATCACTCTGCAGCATATACAAAGCATATAACAATTTCTGCTGGTCATCACATTCCATGACAGTAAAAATATGATCTAATTCCTCAAACCACTGAATCGCAGCAATAGGATGAATGTCGCCTTTATAATTTGGTGGTGTATGTTTTCGGAAAGCATTTAACATCCTTTCTCTCTGTTCTTTGTTAGTGGCTGGCAGTACCACACCACCCCTGTAACTAGATTCTTCATTTTGGTCATTATTTCCTTCACCCTCCATAACAATGAGGAGGAATAGGCTGTTGTGGTTGTGGCTCAGGCTGTTGCAAAATTTGTGGTTGTTGCACAGGCGGTTGCAGAGGCTGTTGCTATGGACCCTGTCCACCAGCCCTCACCTCAGCTAGAAGTAATCTCATCATTTCTACATTTGCCAGTCTACTTGTTGTCATCATTTCTTGGTTGGCCAGCCTATTCGCCTCTAGCATGTCTTGATTTGCTTTCATCATAACTTCCAACTCTCGTTGCCTAGCTGCAGCCATATTTTGCTGCATTACAGTTAAGGCCGTTATCATTGTGAAACCAATGCGCTTAAAATGAAGAGTTCATTAATGCAAGAGTTTTGATGATAACAAACAAGCATAGAAGCGACGTTAGAGATAACACAACTCGCAACAATCAAAAGTCAAAGGAAGCAATTCAAACAAGTCAACAAGAGCAAATCATTCAGCACACAAGATCAAAATTGAAAACATACTCTTGAGAACTTAGATCTATATGTAAAGGTAATTGATTAAATGATGCACAAATGAGCTCAAAGGATATTTAACTCTATGCATGCATTATCCATGTCATCAATCACTTGAAAGCTTTGATTATTATGAAAAAGACCCTTGACATGTGTCATAACCTCAAAACATTATGTACAAGTCAAGGAAATACATTAAAAGTGATTTGAGACTAAAAGGAATGCTTTACAACTCATAAAATTGCATAATTGATGATATGTCAAAGAAAGTATTCGAATAATCCATTGGCTGTATTCGAATACTTATGCTGAGAGTTCGAATACCAGTTGAAGTATTCGAATACTTTGAGATCATCCACTGCACGTCAGACTCGTTCGAAGTCTATCCTCATGGCTAGCTCATCCACTCCATGTCAGACTCGTTCGAAGTCTATCCTTAATCTTCCCACTGCTGAGGCATCGGACTTTACCCGGTATTTTCCAAATGACCTTGTTCAGCAAAAGAATTTTGCCACCTCCTATCTCTGCAGACGCATCATTGAACCGAAATATCTTGATTCGGCATTCTTCATAAATGAAGGCTTTGAGATCACCACCATTCTTGAGAGGGTCCATCTGCTGGGTTTTGTAGAGCTTCATCGCCCATATGTTGAGCCCATGGTTCAGGCATTTTATCAAAACCTATGCTACAAAAACAATGTATTGCAATCCAAAGTAAAGGGTGTCAACATCACAATCTATCCACGATATTGGACTACCCTCATCGATTTTGTTCGCTTTGGGGATCTAGAGTTTGATGGATCCGATTACCGCAACTTTGATTGGTACCACAGAGAAGACTTCATCCAATCCATTGTTAGAGATGGCACGTACATCCCTGGCATGGTCAAGTTCTCCCCAGTATGTCTGACAGTGCCCAACCGGATCCTACACTATCTCATCACTCGTATCATCTCACCTTGGGGCAGTAATCATGCTGTGGTGCTCAACTCTAATTTATTTTTTAAGTGGGCTATCCGTATCAGAACGCCAATCTATTGGCCTGACACTATATGCCGCATCATGCTCACGACTCATCATCATCAGAATACTCCGCTCCCATTCCCCATGCTAGTTCAGGCTATCATGGAGCACAGCCAGGTTCCCATGATTGGAGAGGCAAAGACCACCTTGAAATATAATCATCGCATTACGGGCACACAGCTAAAAAAGTGTGGCCTTCGCAAGGTAGCAGGAGAATGGGTTTACTCCTCCGCCGCTGCTGCTCCTATGGATGAGGGCGCTCCTGTTCATGATGATGTTATTCCTGCTGATGCTCCTGCCGCTGCAGATCCTTCTATCCCTCAAGCTCCTCCGCGTGCACCTGACCGACGTCCCTGCACTCTCGATGATATCATGGACTATCTAGTTCACATGAACGAAGTCATGGGAGACCACCTCACCCGCATTGAGCGTCATCTTGGCATGATTAACGATGATGACGGTGCTGAGGGTCTTTCGCATTCTTGTTCCCCAGCGATATGACGCCTGCAGTCATTTATTATGCATCACTATCGTTTTGATGACACTACCCTCTGATGCTAACTTTTATTTACTTTTTAGAGTTTATTTACTTTATCTGGATGGATGTTAATCTTTTTGATAACTCTGACATTATATCCATCGTATGCTGATATGTATCTCCTACTTGTTTTGCATTCCATTATTCTGTTGTTTTTTATGTTGCCAAAGGGGGAAAAGATATTGCAAATTGAGAAAGATATATAAACTAAGGTAAAAAGGGGGAGCACAATCACCAAAGGTAAAAACAAGGTAAACATAGATCTAGAACTCCGCCTTTTACAAATATCCACATATTAAGGGGGGTTCCTAGCATCATCTTATCTAAATACATATTACGCTAACCCCTCTTCTCAATTTAAGTTTGTCATCATCAAAAAAGGGGAGATTGTGAAACCAATGCGCTTAAAATGAAGAGTTCATTCATGCAAGAGTTTTGAAGATAACAAACAAGCATAGAAGCGACGTTAGAGATAACAGAACTCGCAACAATCAAAAGTCAAAGGAAGCAATTCAAACAAGTCAACAAGAGCAAATCATTCAGCACACAAGATCAAGATTGAAAACATACTCTTGAGAACTTAGATCTATATGTAAAGGTAATTGATTAAATGATGCACAAATGAGCTCAAGGGATATTTAACTCTATGCATGCATTATCCATGTCATCAATCACTTGAATGCTTTGATTATTGTGAAAAAGACCCTTGACATGTTTCATAACCTCAAAAAATTCTGTACAAGTCAAGGAAATACATTAAAAGTGATTAGAGACTAAAATGAATGCTTTACAACTCATAAAACTGCATAATTGATGATCTGTCAAAGAAAGTATTTGAATACTCCATTGGCTGTATTCGAATAGTTATGCTAAGAGCAAAGTATTCGAATACTTTGAGAAAAGTATTCGAATACCAGTTGAAGTATTCGAATACCTTACAAGAAGTATTCGAATACTTACTGGACAATAAGTAGTGCAACGGTTATAAACGGCTAGTTTTGCGAAAATGAGTGTTCAAAGGGTCATGGGGGCCCTCTATAAATAATGATCATTATTCTCATTAATGGATACCTTTCCTAATCATTATTCTTGCTTTATTTCACATCATTTGCTTACTTTCCATCATCTTGATCATAAATCATCTTTGAGCTTTAATCTTGTGTCATTGATCAATACCTATAAACTTCAACTTGTATAATCCGTACTACAAGAGTACAAATCCTTTTCTAAATACTCTCATTCTGTTCATTTGTGTTGAGGGTAGTGAGACCCTAGTGAAAGAGGTTGCTCATAACCTAAGTAAGTGAGTGGAAGTGTAAAGGTTTCAAGAATCAATATTCTTGAAGGTTGTAGTGGTTTGTCAAGCACCCTTGAAGCTTGATATTTAGTGGAAAGTTGAATGGACGGTTTCAATCTGGACGTAGGTCACGGTAGTGGTGACTAAACCAGGATATATAGTGTTTGCATTCTCTCTAACTCTCTATCTCTTTATATTAGCATTATTTGATTACTTAAGCTTATTTATCTCTTCACTTTACATACCATTTGCTTGTGTTAATTTCTATTCTCTAAGATTTGCTTGTGTCATATTTTATTAACTCAAGAAAATCGATTTCAAGAAAGGAAGTGAGGCATTTTGTGAAAATATTTTTAAAACTCAATTCACCTCCTCTTGAGTTTGAGGCCATTTGTTCAACAATCATTGGATCCGGCTGCGAAGTACTTCCCCGCTGATTTACTCGAGGCCTAGCCAAATCTGCTAAAATTGGATCTGTCGGGTCGATAGGAGGATCAGGAGTCCTTCTTGGACGAACCATAATTCTACACATTTTACACAAAGGAATGAGTTAGCTACGCTCACACTTAGTGATTACACATGCATATCATAGTACTCCAAGAACAACTCAAGAATATCACAACCTGAACAGTTTATGCAATATATCACAGGTTTTCTTAGAGAAACTGCTTTGATACCATAAATGTCTAAACGTGTCAAACATAGTCAAATTCACTTGTCAAATGGTCAACGTGTTAGAAGTGTTAACCGCATGTCAGATACCGTGTCGAACACGACACTCCTATTTTTTTGGAGTGACCTACGATATTACCTATAATCCCGGAAGGCCAAATCCCAGAACAGTTAAAAGGCTCAAAAGGACATAAACATAACATCAAAAAAACAGGACAAATATATTATCATGAAAAGCTGGAACCAAATTACTGAGAAACACTCTTTACAAAATGTTTTCTTATCAAGGGGTTACAACCTCACTCCAATCTAAAGAGAACCAACAATTTCCTCAAATACATTATTACATTTGTTGATGACCACTAATTTGTGGGCAACCCTTGTCATCATTTCCCTCTACGGACCATTTGAAGGCCTGAACGCAGTATAACCATTGACACCAGATGCCATATTTGAGTAATCATGATAGTAGGAGTAACCATCATTCTCTGTGTTTCTCATTCCTAAATAAGATAGATCAGAACCAGCTACCTGCCATTGGTTTTGAATCAACCCATCTACCTTGCCATTTCCATATGATAGCGTACTTACCTGTGGAAGATAATCCCTCTGTGAGTCAAAAGGCCCACCAGATGAACTATACCCTCGTTGAAACCCAGGATCATGGTAACTTCGTGATCTCTCAAACCTACCACTGGTTGACGATCCCAAATCATCATTTGTACCGGTTTCTCCAGGAAAACTGAACTGTCGATTTAGAAACTGTGATCCATCATTGAGGGGCTGGAAGACTGAACTTGCCTTGGCTGTCTTCCCAATACCATGCTCATCATCAAGCAGATCATTTATGATATCAAGGTGTGGGAATTCATCCACCAACAACCCTTGGTTCTGATGCCTGGATGTGCAGGCTGGGAATTCACTCGGTATTTTGCCCAAAGATCTACTGTCTACTGGATTGTACAAGTCAAAGTTTCGAACATCATTAAGTCGAGAAGGGGGTTCATAGTGCATGCTTCTGCTGGGTTCCCTTTGAGAACTCTCAATCCACTGGGTTCCATTCTGTAAAACATCTCGTGTAAACATACCAAAGGGAACACCAGACTGGCCAGCATTAGAATCCATATTCTCGGATATAAATATTGGAGATGATACCAAGGAAGGTGGTTGTGAATAGCCAGGAGATGTGTTTACTCCTGAATTAGAGCTGGAATGAGTGAGATTTGCAGCAGTTGAGGCCATGTGATTCCCCATCATTGCATTTCTGTAGGACTGAGGAACAAAACTATGAGTAGCAGGTGCGGGATCAGGTCCCAATCGACCAGTTGCACTCACTGAACGTCCAAGTATTGGAGGTGTTTGAACCATAGAGACAACAGAAGCAGTTGGCCTGGGACCACCAGGACCTAGAGGAGCACTAGAAGGCCTTGACATCATAGCCACTTGTGTCATAGATCTTTCAGTTAGTTTTGAGGGTGAAGTCTTCTGGATCTCTGTTTTGGGTACAGTTGTTAGTTGTGATGCAGAAGTTGAAGATGAAGATGCATTTTTATCAGTCTGTTGTGAGACACTAAAAGATGTTTTCCTGACATCAACAGGATCTGCATTAACACTAGTCTGGTGTTCTAATTTCATTGGAACAGATGAGGGTAAGTTTCTTGGAGAACTCCTTGGTGAGGATGGCACTGCTGATGTCTTCTCTTTCTGTAGGCTTTCAATATCAACTGGTCTTTCGAAGTCAATTTGGTCTTTGATGCTCTGTTTCTTTTGTAGTGGAAGAACTTCCTCATCCTATCAATTAGAAAAGCAGCCTATGACATCAGGCTCAAATTGTAAAAACACCAGAGAGAGATTTTAATATCGAAATAAACACAAAATTTATTAAAAGAAGACAGTTTGAAAGAAGATTTTGTCAAAGGACATGTTTAAAAATATATATATCAAATCAACCATCAATTTTACTCCCATTCCAAATCTAATCTTCCACCCTTCAAGAAAAAGAAAGTCCAGCCAGATCCCTTTGCCACATAAATACAATGCAACACATCTTAAGTTGATGTTAAAGCAGCACATGTCAAATATTCGAACAAATGAATAGCCCAGATAAGTGCAAAAGTGTACGACTGCAGATTCACTTTAATTTTCACATCTTTTTAGCTAATAGGAATGATAGTAGAATGGAAGAATTTAAAAATGAAAATATTTTTCATAGCATGAGATTGAAACAAGATGGAAAATATAAGCATCATTTTCCCATGAATACTTCAATTCTTATGCAGACCAATCTTTAAACAACATAGATATATTGAAACATCACCAATTTGTTTTCAGCCGTGCAAAATCATTTTTTTTTCCAGATGAAAAAGAAATAAGGCAAAACGAGGTGTTCAGTCATCTCTCTATTTTAAAACCCTTAAAACTTTGTCTTTTGAAGTCATTCTCAATGAGGAAACTACTCTGGGTCTTTCTTGATGGTGAGACAGAAACAGGAAAAAATTAATAAATAATCCAACATGAGAGAGCAACACAGAGAACAGAAAACTAAACAAAAGGAAGAATAACAGAAAAAAAGGGGACATATTCAGCAGCAAATCATTATAGGATAAGCTTTTGAAAATAAGACCTTTCTGACAACATGCTGCTCAAGCCACTTTAACCGATCCTGCAAGCATAAAACAGCACCCTCAGACTCAGATTCACCCACCTTGCGACTTCCAGACTCATTGTTAGTATCCACAGCATCTACAGCAGAGCCAGATGCCTGACTATCCATTTCAGTTGTCAAACTACCTCCATCACAAGATGCTTTAACTTGGTTCTTATCTCTACAGATAAAAAGTGCCAAATCAAATTAACACTTAGACACATCATTGATATTCATCCACATGAATAAACACTACTCTATATACTTGCCTGCTAGGTGACATTTGGACTTTGTAATTTGAAAAAGAGTTCCCCTTGTAGGGGTCATTCATCACCACTGATGGCAATGAATCAGTAGAGCATGTTGAAGAACTGTCATCCATCACTGAACCGCTCCTTGTCTCAGCCATTCCATTTTGTACAGAAGAAAGACCACCTATACAATTGCTACTAGCCTCAGTTGGAAGATGAACTTCTGATGCATCAGTATCCCAATTAACAGGACTAGCATCTCTGTCTTCTGAATCAGGCTGAAGCACATCACCAACTGCATCCACAGAGTCAGACACATCAGAAACAACTTCCAGGGCATCAAGTTTTTCATCCAGAGTTTGAACTTCCTCCAAGTTACAATCCTTTTTCTCATCAGTAGCATTGTCTTGCTGCTTGTCATGTACAACCATAGTAGGCCTCTCCTCCCTACCCTTATCCTTTCCTTTCCGATTGTTACGTTTTTGTTTGGACTAAAGTGACAAAAAAGGACTATGTCAGCAGTAAAAAGGAAAATCCAAACAACTCCTTTCAGCAACCCCATGTACATGACATCCTTAAATCCCACGAACAGCAGGCATGCCAAAGGAAAGGAACATCAAGAAAACATCTTGGGTGAATTATAGTTTATAAATTGCTGGAAAATTATTTCAAATTAGGAATAATTAGCAAAAACAATATTTATTGGTTCATTACATAGATAGTTTGTGGAAATTCAAGATTGTAAAAGTAAAAGGTCTTAAACATGTACATGAAACCTAAAAACAGGCAAATCATGTAGGCACAACCTAATAACAAACCAATATTCCGAAGATTGGAGTTCTAATATACATAATCTTCGGCCAGAGCAGCTGTCATATATCAGAAATTAGATAATTTCTTCAATAATAAATAATAGTAACATTATGATGCTACCAGATATTTTGATTGTTTTATGGTAGTTCTTTACGATGCAAGTTCTGTAAAGAAAATTATAAGAATGATTTAATCTCGACTCTATTGAGTTTTAACATCAAAATATTAACTAAAAACGCCAGACAAATGCATTTCAATCTGTGACATATAATCAAGTAAAAACCTAATTTGTTATAAAAACAACCAGGGAACACCACAGCATCTGTTAAATCAACTTTAGGTAAACACAGATCCCTTGACAATGCAAATTAGAAGTGTGTCAGACCTGTTTCTTCTTTGACTTCTTTTCCCTCTCATTAACTCCACGTTTTGCTTTCTGCTCGCTTTCAGCCAGGCAAGCTGCCTCTTCACGGATGAGCTCTTCTTGTATCTTCAGAGCAACTGCGTGCTGGTAGGAAACCTCAATTTTATTGCTGCACCCAGTAAGTAAATAATTAGGATATCTTAATCCATTCACAACCTACAAATAGTCAAAATATACAGGTAAAAATATCAACGGAAAGAATGAGCAGTACAGACATAGTAAACACTTTACACGTTACCAAAATTGAGTTAAGCACACCTTATTTATAATATATACATTCAACACCTCATACAGAAAGCAACACAAAGCCCAGGTCGCAGGAGATAACAAGCACTGAATCACTTTCGTTTAGACAAAGATATTGCACTAAATGCTCAAGTATAAATTTCCATGGACCCCAAAGCTAATTGCAAAATCAACCAACTGAAACTATTGGCTATCAAGCTACTGCTAGCCACATATCATCTAATATTGTCTCACATGACACTAATTATTAAATAAAATTCCATGTCCATGTCCCATGGTACTACATCTATATATCAGAGTCCAAACTCAGTATAGCTCAGAAGGAATAGTACAAAGTACACGCTTAAGCTTCAGAGTGTGATGTCATCTACAGGAAACAAGATTGTCAGTAGAAAAGCTCAAAATGCCTTATTTCTTATCCACTTATGAAATACCATAGATAGTGGAACTTTTGCAAAGAATTCTTATCATGGTAACAACAGACAATCTCATCTGTAATTGATAACAAGCTTCAAGTAAGATCCCGAAAGAGTAAGTACATGGAAACAAAGATTATAACAATGTTGCAAATTGCAAAGGATGGCTTAGATAACTTGGCATGACATCTGAAATCACATAGAAGCCAAGCCAGCTTGCTAAGTATTGACAGCTTCTTACAGCAAATCACCTAAACTCTGATAAGAGTCACTAACCCTCTTAAGGAAAAACAAATTTTGAAATTTTTAATATCAAAATGAAAGTTCAACCTGCAAACATAATATATAACAAATTGGATAACATCATAACCAACTGATGTGAATTTAAGGAGTCTACTCCCTAATGATCAATACTAACTGTTGAAATTATAGGGATTAAGATAGAGAAGGGGGGGAAGAGAGAACAGACTCTGAATAAAAAAATTATATTGATATTTCTGTGAAGGATACGATATATGATACAAAAGACAACACTAACCCTTATTTATACTAATAGTAGCCTCCTAGTCCTAATTTTTTTTTTTTTGGTAAATAGCCTCCTAGTCCTAATTAAATAACACAAATAAAATATAAAGAAATCAACATCAACAACACTTTTATCCCAAACTAATTGGGGTTGATGGTAGATAAACCCAAATGAAAGATACGAAGGGATAAAACATATATATATATATATATATATATATAAGTAAAAGTAAAAGGGATTAAAAAATAAAATAAAATAAATAATAAAAAAATAAATAAGAGAAAAAAAAGATGGGGAAGGAGAAAAGAGATAAAGGAAAAGAAGGGGAAAAGAAGGGGAGGGCGAGATGAAGAGGAAAATGACTAAAACGGGACCATATGTAACATAGAAATAACAACAGATCTAACACTCCACTATGCAAATAGATTTTCTCCATTCCGTCCTAAGGTATACCGTCCACCAATCTATATTTCACTCCATTAAGTCTTGTTTTACTACCTTCCCCCAAGTAGGTTTTAGTTTACCTCTACCTTTCTTTATGTCGAGCTCTTGGTTGGTAACAAATTTTTGTTCTTATAGGAGCATCCAGGGGCCTTTTCATTACGTGCCCAAATCACTTCAATCTATGTTCTCTCATCTTTTCAACCACCGGTTATATCTTTATTTCTTATCTTATTCATCCTCGTATAAGCACACATCCATCCTCATCTCTGCTACTCCCATTTTATGTTCATTCAGCTCTATATAACATTGCAGGCCTTACTGCTATTCTATAGAATTTTCCTTTTAGATTAAAGGGAATTTTGCGATCACACAAAAACCCAGATGCACTACGCCATTTCATCCACCCTGTTCTGATTCTACGATTTACATCCTCATCAATCTCTCCATCGTTTTGCAAAATGGATCCCAGGAATCTAAAAGCATCTTTCTTAGATACCTCTTGACTAAGTAGATGCATGGGATCTTGGTCTACATCTCTTATCAGAGAAAACTCACTTCATATACTCAGTCTTGCTCCGGTTTAACATGAATACTTTAGACTCCAATGTGCTTCTCCACAATTCAAGTTTTCTATTAACACCGTCTTTAGTCTCATCAATAAGCACAATATCATATGCAAAAGTATACACCATGGCACTTCCTCTTGTATATCTTTCGTTATTTCATCCATAACTAAGGCAAAAAAATAAGGAATTAGAGCCAAACCTTGGTGTACAGCTACCATGATAGGAAAATAACTTAATGTTCCATTACAAGCTTTCACACATGTAGTAGCCCCATCATACATATCATTGATTACCTCTACTTACTTTAATGGTACCTTTTTTTCTCAAGAACCCATCATAAAACTTTTCTTGGGTCTTTGTCGTATGCTTTCTCAAGATCTATGAACACCATATGTAAGTCATTCTTCTTTTCTCGATATCTTTCCATTAATTGTCGCATAAAGAAAATGGCTTCTGTGGTACATCTTCCAAGCATAAATCCAAATTGATTTACAGAAACCTTGGTTTCTCTTCTGAAGCGATATTCAATAATTCTCTCCCACAACTTTATAGTATGGCTCATTAGCTTAATGCCTCTATAGTTAGAATAAATCTGAATATCTCCGCTATTTTTGTAAATAGGCACAAGCATATTTTTCCTCCAAGCATCAAACATCTTATTTCTCTGAAGAATCTTATTGAAAAGATTAGTCAACCATTTTATTGCCACATCCCCCAATCCCCTCCACACTTCAATAGAGACACCATTGGGCCCAAGGCTTTATTAGTTTTCATCCTCTTTAAAGCCTCCTTAACCTCACGTGTATTGATTCTGCACATAAATCTTCTATTCAAATCATCATAAGCGTCCAAGTCCACCTCGCTTTTATCTTCATCCCCATTAGACAGCTTATTAAAGTAGTTCATCCATCTTTCATTTACATCTTCATCTCTCATTAAAAGTATTTGATCCTTGATGCATCTAACTTGGGTGAGGTCTTTACTTTTCTTATCCCTCATTTTTGTAAGTTTATATATACCTTTTTCACCATACTTGCTCCCAAGATTTTTATACAAGATTTTTATACAAATCGGCAAAAACCTTGCCTCTAGCTTCCCGCACTACTTTCTTTCCATTTTTCTCGCCAATCTAAACTTTTGCAAGTTCTCATCATTGGGACTTTTATGCAAAGATCTAAAGCATTCCTTTTTCTAATTAATTGCCTCTTGCACCTCTCCATTCTACCACCATGTTTCCTTTGTATGAATCTATTTCCTTTGCTTTCTCTCAACACCCTCCTTCCCATATTTTGAATACACATAGCCATCTCATTCAATATTTCATTTGCTCCTCCATCAAACTCCCATGGTCCTTAATGCAACACTCTTTCCTTGAACTCTCTGTTTTTCTCCTTTAGCTTCCACCATCTTATACTTAGGTTCTAAGCCCTCTTTCTCATTTTAAGTACTTTGTTGAACCGAACCTCTAATACTGCGAACTTGGGAAAATGCTAACAATCACATAAATCCAAACCATTCAGAGAGGGTCAGAGACATCACTCCACGCTTTTGCTAAGAAAAAAACTTGGAGGAATAAAAAAAAAAAATCTTTTTTAGTACTTAGGTTCTAAGCCCTCTTTCTCATTTTAAGTACTTTGTTGAACCGAACCTCTAATACTACCAGCTTATGTTGCGTAGCGATACACTCTCTAGGGTAGACCTTACAGTCGACCCAGGAAGTTCTATCTTCTCTTCTAGCCATAAAGAAATCAATCTGACTACAATTTTGGCCACTATGATATGTGATTAGATGTGACTCCCTTTTTCGAAAAAAGGTGTTTACTAGAATCAAATCATAGGCTAGTGCAACATTAAAGATATCTTCTCCAGTCTCATTCCTTGTTCCATAGCCAAAACTTCCATGAATTCTATCAAAACATCCATTGTTTTTACCAACATGACTATTTAGATTTCCTCCTAAGAAAATCTTCTCCTCCTGTGGTATTCCCCTCAAAACCTCCTCCAAGTCTTCTGAAAAAGTGGATCATTTGGTTGCAATCCAATTTGGGTATAACCCTCAAGCTAAAGCTTACTACGCTTTAAGCTTGTTATAGTGAACCATTTAAAAAGGAAAAACAACCAAATAATATAATCTGAGCTCCACAAAACAAGGACAGAAAAACAAGAGGTGAGCATAGTTGGAAAGATAAAGAGTGTCAACAGGAAAACACAACAAGAAATACGACTAATTGAAATAATAGAGCTCAGGACTTTAAGGAACTCGACAGCGGAATAGTGACGAGACAAGTCAAGCGGTGAATGGTATATTATAATCTAGGTTGTCAGTAGCTGCCCATAGTGCCGCTAAAACCACTTCATTAGCGGGTAGCGGCGGGCGGCCGCTACAACCGCAACGCGACGTTGGCCGGTAGCGGAAGGTAGCGACATAGCGTACCAGCGTGTACAGGTGTGCAACGCAACACTACCCGCTATTTGACATTCATTGCGAAATTATGTGTTTGATTTTGTAGAATTCATTTTTCATTTGTGTTTAATTTTGGATCCTTCCTTTATGTTCCTTGTATTTGACATTGATTGTGGAATTATGTGTCTGATTTTTTGTGACTTCTTATGTTTGAGCATTTATATTTGTGTAGTATTAGACTATTAGTATAATATATGTGAAATTAAAACTTTACGGTAGTGGTAATACCGCTACCCGCTACACCGCTATACCATTTCTGGGGTTGGACGCTAACTGCTACTGATAAGTATGGTTCTAATACCATGTTGAGATTATAGAGATTTAGGTAGAGAAGGAGGAAACAAGAAAACAAACCTTGAATTATAAAATTATATTGATATTGTTGTGAAGGACATACTATAATATATGATATAAAAGACAAAACACTAACCCTTAATTATACTAGTAGTAGACTCCTAATCTATTAAATAAGGGGAAAAATCATGACATATAAAAAAATATAAAAACTATTCCTAGGAGATCATCTAAGATATTCCAAATTATTCTAACATATTATTATGATATTATGAGGTATCCTCTAGACTTTCTAGCATAACATCAAGATACGAAGGTGGCCCATAATTAATTCAGGAGTTGGCAAAAACTAAAATCAAGAGTATATAAACGAGCAGTTAACCTAGAAAACTTGAACAGTCCAGAACTAATTGCATATACTACCTGAATATATGGGCAAGGACAAATATTTCCAAAGTCCTTCGACCCAATTCTGTGAGACGCCTTTCGTCGCGCTCTATAGAATCTTTATTGAAGTCCTCCCCAGAGTTTCCATCCTGCCAAAAATGGTGAACCAGGATTCTAAGCAATAAAAAAGCTTCCAAAACTAAAAACCCAAAATGTCTCTCATACCATTACAATAATAGTTTCCAAGGTGACTGCAACTACTACACTACAGGTGTAATATATGCATACAACTCTCACTAGGCTAAACTTGCTTTATTTTTATGTTAACTATATATGAAATATAAAGCTTATCCTGTCCCAAAGTTTAAGATAATATATCTAGACAAATATAGGTAGAAAAAGTAGTATGTACTCACCCTAAATTCAAAATTACAAAGAAAATATTTCAGTTATTGGCCTAGTAAGTAGTAACATCTGTATCACAAGCATACGCAAAGTTTTGAATAAAATAACTAGTTTATATTTGAATCGGACATCCATTAGAGGGCTGTAGAATCCATTACTGAGACCAAAATTGTTTTTCTTCACAAAACATAGAACTCTTTTTCATACCAATTTGACAATAAGTGGATTTCCCTTGCAATATGAAACTGATAAGAACCTTGGGATGCACCACCCCAAAAGCTAGCTCAAAAGGTGGGAGTGCCCAAGGCCTTATAAACCTCACATTAGTTGCCCATACAACCAATGCGGGACTCCAAGTCCCATACCTTGCAAATGAGTCCTAAAGTTCCACCAAGCTTTGCAGCCGAAGCCCGGGGTTCCAAGTCCAAGGGTCCAACCCCCGGGTTCCAGTTCCAAGTTCCAATCTGCGAAACATAGTGGGTGCTCTAATACCATTTGATAAGAACCATGGGATGCACCACCCCAAAAGTTAGCTCAAAGGCTGAGAGTGCCTAAGGCCTTATAAACCCCACAATAATTGCTTATACAACCAATGCGGGATTCCAAGTCCCACACCTTGCAAATGGGTCCTAATAAAAACAAAGAAAGCCTTTTCCTGCTAGGTGGGGTTGGCGACATGGATCAAGCAAAGCCAATGTGTTTTGACATAAACCAACTCTTTCACATGACACTTTAACAAATATACCCCCACATAAAACATTCCTCTAAAAACAATTCGTACAAACTTGTTATTCATCAAACTATGAAATTTTAAAGTAATCAGAGACACATGCATAATCAATCAGAAATGAAGGCATAGAATCCAGCCCAAGAAATGTCAAATAGAAGGAAAAAACGACAACCAGCAACCTACAATAAACCTAAAGAACACATTAGGTTGTGGATTAGCCTCATCAGCTGATAGCAGTTCACTAAAAGTCAATCTCCACACACAGTAGATGGTAGTTCAGAATAAAGAATAGAGTTTTGTTTTTTTTCCCCTTTATGTCCTTTAATAATATATATATATATATATATATATATGGGTTTGGTATTTGACATTTTAAATGACATAAGTTATATCATTTTAGGAGAGAGATAGACACAAAAAAATGGAAATAATGGGAGAAAGAAAGTGGGTGATTTTTTTTAATTCAAATTTTAAATAAAAAAATTATTTTGTGTCTATCTCTCTCTTAAAATGATATAACTTTATGTTATTTAAAATGACAAACACTTTTCCCTATATATATATATATAAGCTCATCTTATATATATATATATATATATATATATATATATATATATATATATATATATTGAGCAATATAGCTTATATATATATATATATATATAAGCTCATTTATATATATATATATATATATATATGTATATATAAGATGAGTTTATATATATATATATATATATATATATATATACATATATATATATATATATATATATAAGATGAGTTTACATATATAAGATATTTATATATATATATATATATATAAACTCATCTTATATATATATATATATATATATATATATATATATATATATATATATGTATATATATAGATATATGTATATATGTATGTATATATATATATATATATGTATATATACATACATATATACATACATATATACATATATATACATATATATATGTATATATGTATATATAAGATGAGTTTATATATATATACATATATATATGTATATATATATATATATATATATATATATATATATATATATATATATATACATATACATATATATATATATAAATATCATCTTATATATATATATGTATATAAATAAACTCATCATCTTAGTCATATATATATATATATATATATATATATATATATAAGATGAGTTTAGGACAAAATCAGATCATTGCACTAGAAAGAGTTCCATTCTCTTTTCCCAGGTCATCTTATAAAGACTGAATCTGATCTCTCTTATGTATTCCTTTATTCTTTAAAATCTCTTGCACTAATACCATCAGATTCCAATGGGCCTACCCCATATAACCAGCTATCCACATGTTTCCCCAGTTAAATTTTACCAACACATTATTTTACTCACCTTTGTCCGATTTTGAGGACCCTTTTCATCTTTCGGAGGCAGAGGTTCTATAGCAGCCCTCTCAAGTAGCAGTAGAACATCATCCACCAGTACAAACATATCTTTCTCAGCACGAACAATTGGCGCTGGCATTTCTTCAGCATCCAACAGTTTTACCCTACCTTTCTTGG
Source organism: Gastrolobium villosum (assembly GCA_032173675.1). Taxonomy (NCBI): domain Eukaryota; kingdom Viridiplantae; phylum Streptophyta; class Magnoliopsida; order Fabales; family Fabaceae; genus Gastrolobium; species Gastrolobium villosum. The sequence goes on from JAVKPL010014476.1 coordinate 31,427, forward strand.
ACTTAATCTGGCCTTCAAGAGACTTCAATCCACTATACAAGGAGTCCATTACCAAAGTAGAAGTCACTTCTTTCTCTATAAAGAAGTGTTTCACGATCACTTTCAAGATTACATCTGTCCTTTCCCTAGACATGTGGCGCCTAGAAGTTTGATCAATTTCTCGCCAGAAAGTACAGAAGCTGGAAGTATTGCAAATAACCATTTGTCAGCCAAAAAAATCCATATAAATTAAAGATAATATTTATACATATAAATTACATGATATAAGATTAACTTGCAAAAGAAAATAGATAAAAAAATTGATTGTTCTCTCAAAATGTAAAAGAAGGATAATATTTTAAAGAAGAAAAGGCAATAACTTAAATTCCAATAAAAATAGAAGAAAAAAAAATAGGCAAAACGGTTGAGATTGCAATGGATAGAGAGACCCATTAGAAAAAAGTTATAAACTTATCAAATTATCAGTAAACAAAATATTTTTTTATTCCTATCACTGTAATCGTGTGCTGCAACCGGAACTCAAAAATTCTTCTATTTTGATTTTTAACTTGGTTCTCTCTCTCTTTCAAATTTTCATCAGTCTCTTGAATTCCCTATTTTCTTAAAGTTCCTCACCTGACATTTAAGATTTATCTCCAATTAAAACTTTACTTCAAAATCTCCAAACTTTTTCTCTTGAATTTAAAAGCTCTTCAACTACCAAAAAAAAAAAAGCTCTTTACCATTTATTCTCTCTATTAGAGTAGATGTGTACAGCTTATACAACTGTACACAGGGTCAATAATGTAATTAGCCATAAGGTCATTTCTGTAATTAGCAAACTAGTTTAGTTTCAGCTAACTGATTCTGGTTGTAACTAAACCAGATGACGTGGCACATTCTGAGGTCTATATTAGACCATTGTGTAACACATGTTAATCAATGAATCACTTTATCCTCTTTCTTCTGTTAGCTTTCGTTCTCTCTTCTCTCTCCTCTATGACTTCTTTGATGGTATCAGAGCTCTCTCTCTGAGGGCCTGATACAGATCCAACCACTCGATGTCTTCCGCTTCGCATCCACTGTCTCAGTCGTCTTCAGCTGCCGGAGCAACCACCAGAAATGGAACGACAGAGCACCGGTCATCTTCTTGGACATGGAGTTCAAAGTTGTTGGTATAGATTTGATGAGAATTTTGTGCCTGAGTTCTCATCACCAGAATCTCATCAATTCTTTCCACAACCACAGCCCTTATTTCAGAGGTCTTTTTAGTACAACAGGCCTGCTAATGTCAACCAGCCTCAAGCTTTGTTGACTACAAATCAGCCTCAACATCATGCTTCACAGCTTTGCAATATGGCTTCACAATCTCAAGGACAAGGACTCTTGCCTACTCCTTCAAATGTTCAGTCCATAGAGGAGTATCCAGATTCAGGCGCTTCTCACCATGTGACTGCCAATCCTCAAATCTTCTACAAAGCACACAACTATCAGGTGCAGACCAGGTTTACATAGGAAACGGCCAAGGTTTGAGAGTCAATGCTACGGGTTGCTCTTCGTTTTCTTCTCCTCTTAAACCACACACTCACCTACATCTTAACAATTTATTACTTGTTCCCTCCATAACCAAAAATCTCATTAGTGTAAGTCAGTTTGCTCGAGATAACAGTGTTTATTTTGAATTTCACCCTTTCACTTGCTTTGTCAAATCTCAGGCATCTCATGAGGTCTTGCTGGAAGGTGCTTTGGGAACTGATAGATTGTACAGTTTTCAAGGAGTTAATCTCTACCCCAATTCAAGTCTGCCATCAAGCCAACAATGTGCTTCTGTTTCTACATTTAATTCGGTTCCTTGTAGTCAAAATTCCCTATGTACTAGTTACAGTGGTTTAGTTTGTACTGATACCCCACTCACCAATGTACTCACACTAAACACATCTAATAAAGTCAGTAGCTCTCCAAGTCCTGTAGGATCAAACTATATGTACTCTCTTTGGCATTGTAGACTGGGTCATCCTCACACTGAGGCTCTGAATTCAGTTCTAAAGTCCTGTAATATTCCTGTGCCTAATAAAACAGACATTTCTTTTTGTTCTGCATGTTGTTTGGGTAAAATACATAGGTTACATTCTGGTCCTTCTACCAAAGTGTATGAAAAACCTTTTGATCTTGTTTTTAGTGATCTGTGGGGTCCAGCTCCTGTCAAGTCCTCAATGGGCTTCACCTACTACATATCTTTTGTAGATGCTCACTCTAGATACACTTGGGTTTATCCCCTAAAACAAAAGTCCGAAGCATTAGTTGTTTTTAATCCATCTCAAGCCCTTATATCAAACAATTTTCAGTCAACTATTAAAGCTCTTCAAACTGATTGGGGGTGGAGAGTTTAGACCTTTTCATCAACACCTTAAAAACTTGGGAATAATCCACAGAGTTGCCTGTCCTCACACCCATCATTAGAATGGTGTTGTTGAGAGAAAGCATCGTTATATAGTTGAAACTAGTCTTACCTTACTTGCTCATGCATCCCTACCCATCAAATTTTGGGACCATGCCTTTATCTCAGCTGTGTATCTCATTAATTCTCTTCCCACTGCTGCCTTGAATTTTAAGATTCCCTTTGTGAAACTACACAAAACACTGCCTGACTACAAGTCATTCAAGGTCTTCGGGTGTGCTTGTTTCCCTTTCCTAAGACTATACAATAATCACAAACTGGACTTTAGGAGCAGTGAGTGTATTTTCCTTAGCTATTCTCCTACACACAAAGGCTACAAGTGCTTGAACTCATCTGGCAGATTATTTGTCTCTAAGGATGTCCTTTTTAATGAGACAAAGTTCCCTTATTCTATTTGGTCCAGTTCATCATCCAATCATGTTGCAGCTCACTCCTCTCCTCCTATCTCTAATTTGATTCCTTTGGTAGACTCACATGTCAAGTCTAATGCTCCTGTACGTCCATCGCTCTCACCAACACAGCAGAGCTTGACCACTCAAAGTTCCCAAGCATCCAGCAGCATCACCTCATCACCACCATGCATTATAGCTCAAGCAGATTCTTCTTCATCATCCTCCAGCCCTGGTTTATCTTCTGGCATGTCACCTTCACACAGAAATTCTTCCACCTCTCAGTCAGTCTCAACTTCAGCCTCTTCAGGTTCATATTCTCCTATCCCTATTTCTTTTAGTTCTTCTTCTCCTTCTTCTGTTGACTCTGGTTCCGAATATATACCCTCTGGACCACTCCATATTTCACCCTCTCACACTATTACTACCCGCTCCAAGACTATTCCCCACCCATAAATCTTGTCCACCTCTCTTGAACCCGTCACAATAAAACAAGCCTTGGCCAACCCCAACTGGTCTGCTGCTATGAAATCTGAAATGTGTGCACTACAAGCTAACTCAACTTGGTCTTTGGTTTCTCTTCCTCCCAACCGAACTGCCATTGGTTGCAAGTGGGTTTTTTGTGTTAAAGAAAATCCTGATGGCACTCTCAACAGGTATAAGGCTAGGTTGGTGGCCATAGGTTTTCATCAGCAGGCTGGGTTTGATTACACAGAAACTTTTTCCCCAGTGGTTAAGCCTATTACCATCCGAACTATTCTTACTATTGCTATCTCCTTTGGCTGGACATTAAGGCAACTAGATGTCAATAATGCCTTTCTCAATGGCACCCTTGATGAAGAAGTGTACATGCAACAGCCTCCTGGCTTTGAGTCCCCAAATAAATCTCTGGTCTGTTAGTTACATAAAGCCCTTTATGGCCTAAAACAAGCACCAAGAGCTTGGTTTGATAAGCTCAAGACATCTCTACTGCATCTTGGATTTGTTGCTAGTAAATGTGATCCTTCACTGTTCATCTACAGGAAGTCAGCACAATGTATATTTCTCTTAGTTTATGTTGATGATATAATCATCACGGGTAATGACTCCAGCTTCATTCAGACTCTTATTCAGAAACTTAATTCTGAGTTTGCTCTCAAAGACCTTGGGAATCTTGATTTCTTTCTTGGTATTGAGGTTCAGAGAACATCCTCTGGAGCATTGACTCTTAATCAGTCCAAATACATTAAGGATCTTCTTGGTAGAGCTCACATGGCCGAAGCCAAAGGTATTTCTACACCACTTCAATCTGGCTGCAAACTCTCCAAATATGGGTCCAATTACTACTCAGATCCATCCTTCTATCGCTCCATTGTTGGGGCTCTCTAATATGCTACACTTACTAGACCTGATATCAGCTATTCGGTTAACAAAGCTTGCAAATTTATGGCTCAACCTCTTGAAGAGTATTGGGCTGGAGTCAAGAGGATTTTACGTTATTTGAATGGCACCTTGCATCATGGTATGCTGTTGCAGCCATGTCATCCAAGTCACTTATTCTCTATCACTGCATTTTGTGATGCAGATTGGGCTAGTGACCCGGATGATAGACGGTCTACTTCAGGAGCATGTATGTTTTTTGGTTCCAACTTGGTGTCATGGTGGTCCAAGAAGCAAAATTTGGTTGCACGGTCCAGCACTGAGGCTGAGTATCACAGCCTTGCTCTAGCTACAGCAGAGGTTCTCTGGCTCAAATCTCTTCTTCATGAGCTCCAAATTCAGTTTGGCACTCCTCTCATTCTGTGTGACAATCTGAGTACTGTCTCTCTGTCTCATAATCCAGTCCTTCATGCTAGGACAAAGCATATGGAATTGGATATATTTTTTGTTCGAGAACATGTTATTGCTAAAGAAATCCGAGTCTACCACATTCCTTCCTTGGATCAAGTTGCTGATACTCTGACTAAAAGCTTATCTGCCTCCAGGTTTGCTGTTTAAGAGACAAACTCAAGGTGGTGGACTCTCTCAGTTATCTCCATCCACCCTGAGTTTGAGAGGGCATATTAGAGTAGATGAGGTGTACAGCTTATATAGCTGTACACAAGGTCAATATTGTAATTAGCCATAAGGTCATTTCTGTAATTAGCAAACTAGTTCAGTTTCAGCTAACTGATTCTGGTTGTAAGTAAACCAGATGACGTGGCACATTCTGAGGTCTATATTAGACCATTGTGTAACACATGTTAATCAATGAATCACTTTATCCTCTTTCTTCTGTTAGCTTTCGTTCTCTCTTCTCTCTCCTCTATGACTTCTTTGACTCTCTTAGCATAAGAAACCTTACAGAGGCGAAGGGGAGGGTTCAGCCAATTTGGAAACAAAAGTCGTGTTCAAAAGTGAGTGAGTTTTACACAAAGAATTGCTCTTTTTTTTGGATTGTACGACACGGTGGGATCATGTGATCCCATCGTTTTTGTGATTTTACATGGCGTTCCGGAGCAATCTTGTTTGGAAGTGATTCTACACACATTCAGATAGGTCATGGAGGCAAAAATCGTAAATCGTTTGATCCTACGGTTTGGATTGCGATTTTGACTACCATGCACCTAATCATAAAGACTACAAGTGCCTCCGCCTTGATGGGAGAATATATGTGCCCAAAGATGTTATATTCAATAAATACAAGTTTCCTTACTCATCTCTCTTTCAATCAGAGACCTCCCATAGTCCCACAATTTCCTCTACATTTCCAGCACCATCGTTCATTTCCCTTTGACTCAAAGTCCTTCTTTCCTCCATACTTCTCCTTCACTTCCAACTTGTCCTGTTTATCTCTGCTAGAATATAATAAATATGATTAGATATGATTAGGTATGATTAGACATGATTGGATTATGTCCTATCCGTAAATATTCTGATTGTATTAGGATTGCATTAGGTATGGGCCTTTCACTTAAGCTCATTAGGGTCTCAATATATTGTAACTTTCTGAATTAGATGAATACACAACATATTATTTTACATTTAAGTTGGTATCAAAGCTCTTTCGCTCTGGGAACCCTCGCTTCCGTTTAGAAACCTTGTTTTCGCTTTACAACATAAGTCCACTGCTTAGGAGTCATCTTTTCTTTGTCGTGCGTCCTTCCGGCAAGCCATCAAGGACCGTAAGTCCCTTCCGAGCAATTTCTGAACGCGTCCACACCTCCAACGGTCACCGGAACCACCGTCAGCCAATGTTCAGGCCGCCGGAGCACTTTTCCTGCGAGTTTTCAGCCCGGACCGAACGCGAACAGCACCCTCTCCTCCTGGCGACCAGCTCTGTGCCAGTCCGGCCACCATCGGAGTTGCCACGAGCTCTCACACGCCTCCAAGCTTCTCTGCGTGTGGGCTTCACGCGCCACCTTCTGCCGGCGCGTGAGCACTATTCCGGCGGCTTTTTCCGGCAGGTCTTGGACAGAACTTCTCGCCTTCTTCTCCTCTTTCTGGATCTGTGCTTGGTTCTTTGTGGGTCTCACTTTAGACGCGTGGTTCTCCTTGATTTGATATTGTTTGCCTTCGTTTACGGCTTTTATATTCTGTCTTTAAATGGCAGCAGCGTCCTATGATCTCTCGGAGGTTAACTCTCCTTATCCTCCTGTCAAAACTTCCTCAGGAATCATCTCTACTAATATTGGGCCATCTTCCAAACTGAAGGATTCTAATAACTACAAGAATTGGGCCACCTCTCTTACTGCGAATATAGCTCAGTCAGACAATGTATCATTTGGTTCAGTTTCTCCTCAGTCTCAGCCCTCCACTCCATATATTGGTAATCCTGTTTCTTGTGTTTCTCAATCTACATCACTTGGCACTTCGATATTTGACTCAGGTGTTACCGATCATCTCTGTGGTAATAAGGAACTCTTTACCTTCATTTACCCTTGCTGATGGAACCAAAGCCCCAGTTCATGGGATTGGACAAGCTCGTTTGACCTCTACCTTGGCTTTGACATGTGTTTATTACATTCCTGGCATCCCTTATAACTTAATTTCTATTAGTAAGTTGATCCACTCCCTTACTTGCACCATTACTTTTTCTAACCATTATGTTTCTGTGCAGGATCCGGGTACGGAGAAGATGATTGGAGTGGGTCGTGAGTTACGGGGGCTTTACTATCTAGAGGTGCCTCGTCCTTCAGTGGCATGCTCTCTCACAGAATCTCCACAACTTATCCACAGTCGCCTCGGTCATCCAAGTCTTTCAAAGTTGCAGAAGATGGTTCCTCTTTTATCCGATCTTCAGTCTTTAGATTGTGTGTCATGTCAACAAGGGAAGCATACACGCTCCTCTTTTTCCAGTAGAGTCAATAAACGAGCTGATGCCCCTTTCTCTCTTGTTCATTCAGATATGTGGGGTCCAAGTCGTACCTTATCTGTTTTAGGTTTTCGGTATTTCGTTACCTTTATTGATGATTTCTCCCATTGCACTTGGATTTATTTAATGAAAAACCGTTCTGAGTTGTTTTCTATTTATCAAAAATTCTCTGCTGAAATTCATACTCAATTTGGTGCCTCTATTCATATTTTACGTAGTGAAAATGCTAAGGAATATGTTTCTGTAGACTTTTCTAATTTCTTAGCCAAACAGGGTACTATACACCAAACTACTTGTCCTTACACTCCACAACAAAATGGAGTAGCTGAACGTAAGAATAGACATCTCATTAAGACTGCACGGACTCTTCTTATTCACATGCATGTTCCTCTTCACTTTTGGGCTGATGCAGTCCTTGCCTCTAGTTTTCTCATCAACCGTATGCTTTCATCTGTGCTTAATAATGACATTCCCCATAACTTATTGCTTCCAGATGTTCCTCTCTATCCTCTATCCCCACATGTCTTTGGTTGTACCTGTTTTGTTCATGATCTCACCCCTGGTAAGGACAAGTTAACATCTAAAGCCTATAAATGTATTTTTCTTGGTTATTCTCGTCTTCAAAAAGGTTATCGTTGTTATTCTTCCGATCTTTAGCGTTACTTAGTTTCCGCTGATGTCACTTTTCTTGATCAACAACCCTTTAATTCTATCCCATCTCAGTTGTCACATGTTGATCATGTTCTTTCTGTCCCTTTTCTTGACTTGTCTTTGCCAGCTGCATGTGCTTCTATTCCAGATGAGCAACCTATTGCTTCTATTCCAGATGAGCAACCTATCGCTTTTATACCTGCGGACCGTCCACTTCTCACCTATCACGTCGCAAAACTGTGCCTCCTGTCGACTCGACTCTTGCTGACTCATCGCCCACTGCTGTTGATTCTTCGCCTCCGGATCCTTCACCAGAGTCTCTTCCCATCGCTCAAAGAAAAGGTACACGTACTACTCGTAATCCTTATCCTCTTTATACCTTTTTGAGCTATGACCGTCTTTCTTCACCTCATTTCACCTTTGTTTCTAGTCTTTCTTCTGTTTCTATTCCTAAGACCACTAGTGAAGCACTTTCCCATCCAGGGTGGCGCCAAGCGATGCTTGATGAGATGACTGCACTTCATTCAAATGGCACTTGGGACCTTCTATAGTTGGTTGTCGCTGGGTGTTTACAGTGAAAGTTGAACCTGATGGCTATGTTGATCGACTCAAGGCACGCCTAGTTGCAAAGGATTTACTCAAATCTTCGGCCTTGATTATAGCGATACATTCTCTCCGGTCGCTAAGATGACGTCAGTTCGCCTATTTCTTGCTCTTGCTGCTGTTTGTCATTGGCCACTCCTTCAACTTGACATCAAAAATGCCTTTCTTCAAGGTGATTTACAATAAGTCAACATGGAGCAATCACCTGGTTTTGTTGCTCAGGGGGATTCTGCGAAGGTGTGTCGTCTTCGAAAATCCGTATATGGTCTCAAGCAATCTCCTCGCGCATGGTTCAGTCGCTTCAGTTCTGCAGTTCAGGCGTTTGGCTTAATCCGCAGTAAAGTTGACCATTCTGTATTTTATAAGATCACATCTCCTGATAAGTGAATCTATTTGTTAGTCTATGTTAATGACATCATTCTCACCGGAAGTGATCAAGACGGAATTCATCAGTTAAAACAGCATTTATTCAGTTCATTTCAAACAAAGGACCTTGGGAAGCTGCGTTACTTCTTGGGAATTGAGGTGGCTCAATCTAGACAGGGCATTTCTATCTGTCAAAGGAAGTATGCCTTGGATATCCTAAAAGAGACTGGTATGTTGGGGTGTAAACCAGTTGATACACCCATAGATCCTAATGTCAAGTTATTGCCCGGACAGGGGGAGCCGTTATCTGATCTTGGACGTTATCGGAGGCTAATTGGGAAGCTCAATTATCTTACTGTGACTAGGCCAGACATTTCTTTCGTTGTTAGTACGGCTAGTCAGTTCCTTGATTCCCCATGTGATTCTTATTGGGATGCTGTTGTGAGGATCCTCCGATACATCAAAGGAGCACCAGGAAAAGGTTTGTATTCGGATCAGGGAAATATAGAGATTTGTGGTTATTCAGATGTTGATTGGGCAGGATCACCCTCGGACAGGCGCTCTACTTCCGGTTATTGTGTCTTCTTCGGAGGAAACTTAATTCCGTGGAAAAGCAAGAAACAACCTGTTGTTTCTCGAACTAGTGCAGAAGCTGAGTATCGTGCAATGGCAAATACTACCTGTGAGTTAATCTGGTTAAAGCAGTTGATTCAGGAGCTTCATCTTTGTGAACAGAAACAACCCATGACACTCATCTGTGATAATCAAGTTGCGCTACATATATCCTCTAATCCTGTTTTTCATGAGAGGACCAAACATATAGAAATTGATTGTCACTTCATTCGAGAAAAGATTCAGTCAGGAGAAATCACGACAGCTTTCGTCAACTCTTCTAATCAACTAACGGATTTCTTCACTAAAGCTCTTAGAGGTCCTCGGGTTGAATACAATTGTAACAAGCTTGGTGCTCACAATATATATACACCAGCTTGAGGGAGAGTGTTAGAATATAATAAATATGATTAGATATGATTAGACATGATTGGATTCCGCCCTATCCGTAAATATTCTGATTGTATTAGGATGGCATTAGGTATGGGCCTTTCACTTAAGCCCATTAGGGTCTCTATATATTGTAACTCTCTGAATTAGATCAATACACAACATATTATTTTACATTTAAGTATCTCCACTTCTCATTCAGATCCAGTATCCTCATCTTCACATTCACCTTTAAATCAGTCAACATCTTCAACTCATCCTCAAGTCAGTCTTCTGCTACCCATTCATCATCTAATTCCTCTAGTCAATCTCCCTCTGCTGCACCAAGTCAGTCCTCAAGGTCATCAACAGAACCACAAATCCCATCTTCTCCTATTCTACCCAATTCCTTCACCTTCTAGCAAGTCCAAGTGTACAAAACACCTGATACATCATATTAGTCAGTCAACTCCACATAAAATTAGTCCTCAAGAGAAAAGCAAGTTCCTTCTTCCTCATCTCAAGGAAATAATGTTCTCCTACATCACCTAGTCCTCAAAATCAGTCCTCTTCACAAAGTCACTCTCCATTAGAGTAGTTAAAATTCTTCATTCAGTCTCTAATTCAGCAACTTCATTCTACCTTTGCTCTTAAAGATCTTGGGGAACTTGATTTCTTCCTTGGTATTGAGGTTCAGAAAGCACCTTCTGGAGCATTGATTCTCTCTCAGTCTAAATACATAAAAGATTTACTCAACAAAGCTCCTATGGCAAATCTGGCTGAAAACTTTCTAAATATGGGTCCAACTATACTCATACCCTTCTTTCTATCGCTCTATTATGGGGGCTTTACAATATGCCACTCTCACTAGGCCTAAAATTAGCTACTCAGTGAATAAAGCTTGCCAATTCATGGCTCAGCCACATGAAGAACATTGCGCTGCTGTCAAGAGAATTTTGTATTACTTGAATGGTACATTGCATCATGGTATGTTGTTGCAACCATGCAATCCCAGTCATATGTTCTCTATCACAACATTTTGTGATGCAGATTGGGCTAGTGATCCTGATGATCGACGATCCACTTCAGTAGCTTGTGTCTTTTTTGGATCCAACTTGGTCTCTTGGTGGTCCAAAAACCAAAATCTTATTGCTCAATCTAGCACTGAAGCTGAGTATCGCAACCTTGCTCTAGCTACTGCAGAAGTTCTCTGGCTCAAGTCTCTTCTTCATGAGCTTCAAGTTCAATTTAGTACTCCTCTCATTCTTTGTGATAACTTGAGCACTATATCTATGTCCCATAATCCTGTCCTTCATGCCAGGACTAAGCATATGGAATTAGATATCTTCTTCGCCAGAGAGCCTGTTCTTGCTAAGGAAATACAAGTCTTTCACATTCCAGCCTTAGATCAAGTTGCTAACACACTCACTGAGAGCTTATCTGCCTCATGGTTTGCTATGTTAAGAGACAAACTCATGGTGGTGGATTCTCTTCGTTATCTCCATCCACCCAGAGTTTGAGGGGGCGTATTAGAGTAGGCAAAATTGTACAGTTGTACTTAGGGTCATTTATGTAAATAGCTAAATACATCATTTAGTTAACTGATTATAGTTCCAACTGAACTAGATGACATGTCACAAAACTCGGCTCTATAAAGAGCACTTGCGAATTGTTTCTAATATTATGAAATGAGATGAACTATTCACTCTCTCATTCTCGCTCTCTTTCTTCTCTCTCTGATTTCTTTGACTCTCCAACCACACCCAGTTTAGAATCTTCCTCGTCACCTACTTCACCATCCTCTTCAAGGTCAGAATACATATCCACAACCTCTCTTGATCTTCCTTCAACTACTCACAGCATTACTACCAGGTCAAAAGGTGCCCCTTCTATTTTTACAGCTCATACAGAACCAACCAGAGTCAAACAGGCCTAGGCGACCCCCACTGGATTCAGGCTATGCAGCAAGAGTATAATGCTCTTCAAGTTGATTACCACCATCTAGGAAGCCCATTGGATGCAAATGGGTATTTAGAATTAAAGAAAATCCGGATGGGACTGTAAACAAGTACAAGGCAAGACTTGTTGCCAAAGGATTTCATCAACAAATGGCTTTGACTATAATGAGACCTTCTCTCCTATAGTCAAACCCAATGCCATTCGGGTTATGCTCACCCTAGCACTCTATAATGGTTGGCCATTGAAGCAACTCGATTTCAACAATGACTTTTTGAATGGGGATCTTGTTGAGGAAGTCTACATGACTCGACCTCTAGGTTTTGAGGCAGCTGATAAGATACTTGTATGTAAATTACACAAAGCTCTTTATGGACTCAAACAACCTCCTAGGGCCTGGCTTGAGAATCAAAGAGTGCAGAAGAAAGCAAAAGAAGAAGAGAGAAAACAAGATGAGAGAGAGTGAATAGTTCATTGTATTGACAATTATGAGAAAAACAATACACATGTGTTCTTATACAAAGGACACAAGAGACACGTCATCTAAGTCAGTTACAACAATATAAAATGATCATTTACAAAAGTACCCCTATATACTAATAGGCCCCCTCAAACTCAGGGTGGATGGAGCAGAGAATGAGAGTCCACCACCGTGAGTTTGTCCTTTAAGGCAGCAAAGCGAGAGGCAGAAAGACTCTTGGTAAGTGTATCAGCAATTTGATCCAAGGCTGGAACATGACAAACACGTATATCCTTAGAAATAACCCTCTCTCGAACAAAGAAGATGTCTAACTCCATATGCTTTGTTCTAGCATGAAAGATAGGATTGTGTGATAGAGACACAGTGCTTAAGTTGTCACAGAGAATGAGAGGATTGTTGAATTGAATATGCAGAGATTTCAGCCATAGGACTTCAGCATTAGCTAGAGCTAGACTTCGATATCCTGCTTCAGTGCTAGAACGAACAACCAAATTCTGTTTCTTAGACCACCAAGAAACTAAGTTTGAGCCAAAAAATACACAAGCTCCTGAAATAGACCTTCGATCATCTGGGTCACTTGCCTAATCAGCATCACAAAAGGCTGTGATTGTGAACAGACGACCAGGATCACAAGGTTTTAGTAATAACCCATGATGCAAAGTGCCACAAAGATACCATAAAATACGTTTGATAGTTGTCCAATGTTCTTCAAGAGGCTGTGACATAAATTGACATGCTTTGTTCACTGCATAACTGATCTCAGGACGAGTAAGAGTTGCATATTACAAAGCTCCTACTATGGATCGATAAAAGAAAGGATCAGAGTGATAATTGGATCCATACTTTGAATGTTTGCAGCCAGAGGGCAGGGGTGTAGATATCCCTTTAGCTTCAGCCATGTTGGCTTTAATAAGTAAGTCACGGATTGTATTTAGATTGAGAGAGAAGTAGTCCTCCAGAGGCTGTTTTCTTCACTTCTATTCCAAGGAAGAAATCAAGATCACCTAGATCCTTTAAGGCAAAGGCAGTATTCAATTGCTGTATCACAGACTGAATGAAGAGTGAATCACTTCCAGTGATGATTATATCATCCACATACACCAAGAGAAACACACACTGAGTTGACTTCTTGTAGAGAAACAGGGAGGGATCACATTTGCTGGCTATAAACCCCAAATGCAGTAAGCAGGTTTTGAGCTTGTCAAACCAAGCCCTCGGGGCTTGTTTTAAACCATAGAGTGCCTTGTGTAATCTGCAAACAAGAGACTTGTTAGAGACTTCAAAACCAGGGGGTTGTTGCATATAAACCTCTTCTTCAAGAATGCCATTAAGAAAGGCATTATATCTAATTGTCGAATCTGCCAACCAAAGGAAATGGCAATGGTAAGAATGGTCCGGATGGTAATGGGCTTCACAACTGGAGAAAATGTTCCAGTGTAATCAAACACAGCCTGTTGATGAAAGCCTTTTGCTACCAACCTTGCCTTATATCTTTGAACAGAACCGTCAGGATTTTCTTTAACTCGAAAAACCCACTTACACCCAATGGCTTTTTTGTTTGGTGGAAGGGGAACCAAGGTCCATGTGGAGTTAGCTTGGAGAGCATTAAACTCATTGCATAGCAGAAAGCCAATGAGGACATGTCAAAGCCTTTTTAATGGAAGTAGGTTCAAGAGATGTTATAAGAACCTGAGACATGTGGTCAGTTTTAGAACGGGTTTTAATAGAGTGTGTGGGAGAATAATATAAAGGACCAGATGGGACATACTCAGAACCAGAGCTAGGGGGAGAGGAAGATCAAGATGAAGGACTAAAAGAGATAGACTGAGAAGAGAAAGAATCAGATGAAGAACCTGGAGTGGAGGAGACATAACCAGAAGTAGAAAGACCTGATGGACGGGCAGGTTGAGGAGAGTGATGCTCACTGTTTGGAGTTGACAATTCTGATGGGGAACCTTGACTTGAAGAGGGTGTGGCTGATACTGGGAGAGGAGAGTGACACTGGGAAGTGGGTGAGCCAGTGTTGATTGCATCATGAGAGTTATGAATTGTTCCTTGCTGATTTGAGATGCTCGAATTTGGTGATGGTATTGTAGAAGACAGCAGAGGAATTAAATTGGAATTAAACCAAGAAGAATATGGGAATTTTGTTTCATTGAACAGAACATCTTTTGAAATGAAGAGTCTGCCTGATGAATTAAGGCATTTGTAACCTTTATGATTGGGAGAATGCCCAAGAAAAATACAGTCACTGCTTCTAAAATCCAATTTGTGACTGTTGGATGGTCTCAAGAAAGGGAGACATGCACAACCAAAGACTTTAAGGGATGTGTAGTCAGGTGCAATTTTGTGTAACTTGGTGAAAGGTACTTCAAAATTTAGAGCAGCAGTGGGCAGAGTATTTATGAGATAGACTGCAGAAGTGAAGGCATGATCCCAAAATTTGATGGGTAAAGAAGCATGAGCAAGTAAGGTACGACCAGTCTCTACAATATGCCTATGCTTTCTTTCTACCACTCAATTCTGATGATGAGTGTGAGGACAAATAATCCTATGGGCTATACCATGCTGTTTTAGGTGTTGATGAAAGGGACGAAACTCTCCTCCCCAGTCAGTTTGAAGTGCTTTTATGGAGGATTGAAAGTAGTTTGAGACAAGGGATTGAAATTGGGAAAAAATTGTCAAGGCTTCAGATTTTTGTTTAAAAGGATAAATCCATGTATATCGTGAATGTGCATCTACAAATGATATGTAATAGGTAAAGCCTAAGGTAGACTTAATTGGAGCTGGACCCCACAAATCACTAAATACCAAGTCAAATGGTTTTTCATAGATTTTAGTAGAAGAAGCTAAATGTAGTCTATGAGTTTTCCCCAAACAGCAAGCAGAACACAACTCAACATTTGTTTTATAAGGAATTGGAATATTACATGACTTGAGAACAGAATTGAGAGCATCAATATGAGGATGCCCCAATCGACAATGCCAAAGAGAGTACATATAGGTTGATCCTACAGCCTTGTTAACATCAGATGCTACATTTATTGTACTCTGTGTGGTTACATCAGTGGGAAAAACAGTAGGAGACACTAAACTACATATAGGTGTATGACTATAAGAGACAGAATTTGAAACACTGCTGGGAAGACATGGTTGACTTAAGTGCTAACTTGAGTTGTGAGAGAGATTGATTCCATGAAATTGATACAAACCATCAGATCCCAAAGCACCCTCCAGTAGTACTTCATGAGATTCCTGTGATTTAACACAGCAGGTGAAAGGGTGAAACTCAAAATAAACACCATTGTCTTTGGCAAACTGACTCACTGATTAAATTCTTAGTTATGGAAGGAACAAGAAGTAAGTTGTGGAGATGTAAGTGATTGTGTGGTTTGAGTGGGGAAGGAAAGGAAGATGAACCTATAGCATTCACTTTCAAACCTTGGTCATTCCCTATATACACTTGATCAGCACCTGATAGTTGAGTGCTTTGTAGCAAATTTTGAGCACTTGCAGTAACATGATGAGATGCGCCTAAGTCTGGATACCACTCAATGGCTTGAATGTTAGAGGGAGTTGGCAGAAGACCATTCCCTTGTGACTGTGTAGCAACATTGCAGTGATGTTGACCAGAATTTTGAGGCTGATTAGCCGTCAACAAGACTTGAGGTTGATTCTGAGTTGGAGGCCTGTTGTACTGGTAGGATCGTGGTTGAGTTGGTGTGAAAAATTGAGGAACTTCGGAAGAAGAAAGTTTAGGTACAAAGTTTTCATCAAACCTATACCAACATGTTTGAACTCCATGTCCAAACTTATAGCAAAGTTGGCACTGTACATTGCTACGTCCTCTACCTCTTCCTCCTCTGTTATTTCGAGCATAAAACCTTCCTCTGCCTCTGCCATATCCAACGTTTGAGCCATAGGACCTTTGAATATTCAGATTCTGGTTCTGACTCTATTGTAGTAACTCAAGAGGAGTTCTATTAGACACAAATCCAGAACCTGATACATCTTTCTGATCAGTGGAAGCCTTCTGCACAACATTTACAGTCATTGAATCCGAAAGAAGAGATTCATTCTGTCTTTCAAGCATCATTTCATGAGACATCAGTTCAACTCTCAAATTGTTGAGAGAATAAGGATTTTCACGTGCTCGAACTGATGTAACAAAAGCATTGAAGTCTGAAGGAAGACCAGCCAGTATTAACTCAGTTTGTTCTTCAAACGAAATAGGGCTTTTGATCGCCTTTAGCTCATCACACAGAGATTTCACACGCCTGAGGTACTCTGCAACAGATCTACTACCTTTCTTGATGGTGCGAAGTTCAGATCTGAGCTGATGAGCTTTGGATTTCATCATTCCGTGAAAAAAATTGTGGATCTGATCCCACGCCTCATAAGCATGACGAACACCTAGGATCTCGTTCAAGATTTCTTCTGAAACAGTGGACAGAATCCAGGAGAGAAGCATCTGATCTTGACGTAACCACTCTGTATACAGAGGATTGACAACTTCATCTGTGCGATTTTGTTCAGATTCATACTGAAGTGGTATTTTAGGGTTAACTAAGAAGTGTTGGAGTTGATGAGAGGTGATTACAGGTTCAACAACCTGATTCCAAAGAAGAAAGTTGCTTTCTGTCAGTTTAACAGAGACTTGATGGTTGAACAGTAACGGAGAAGACGAACGATTCTCTGTACTCGCGTTTCCGGTCGATGACAGTGACACAGAAGGTGAAGCGGAAGCCATGGCAAAGACGAGCTGTATCAGGTCCTCAGAGAGAGAGCTCTGATACCATCAAAGAGTGCAGAAGAAAGCAAGAGAAGAAGAGAGAAAACAAGATGAGAGAGAGAGTGAACAGTTCATTGTATTGACAATTATGAGAAAAACAATACATGTGTGCTCTTATACAAAGGACACAAGAGACACGTCATCTAAGTCAGTTACAACAATATAAAATGATCATTTACAAAGCGGATTGCAGCCTTGTTGCGGCCAACCCTGAAAAACCCTATAGTGCTATAGCGGGTTGCAGTTGCGGAAATAGCGGAATGGATCAATGAAACTAGATATACCACACATATATATACTCAAAAATAAAAACAATCATGATTCATTCATAATAAAGAATTGTTCCAAAACTAACAGGAATTCCAAATAGAAGCCAGAAAAAAAATTGAGGCCAACAAAAAAAGTAAAGGAAAAAAAAACACAAACAGCCAGAAAAAAAAAAAAAGAGGCAAGAAAGAACAACCAGAGTCCAGAACCTAGAAAAACAAATTTAGCAAAAAAAAAAATCCCAGAAAAAAGAGAGAGGCTTATATATGTATAAAAAAACAGAGGCAACAACCAAAAAATAAGGCAAGAAAGAAAAAATATATTAGCATATATTGTATCTTTAGTAGCACTGGATAGGTTTACCTTTTTACCTAAGTATATTTTTACTGTTTTACTGTGGGTGTATTGTATATGTGTCACAGGGGATTACATCCTTCATTTAGTTACTGGTTTAGTTCGATTTCAGTTACGTAGCTATAACTGAATCAGCTACTGCTGTGTCACACCAGCTTTATACCAGCTTTATATAACCTCTAGTACTATTCTTCAGAGACATTGAATACAGAAAAGATATTTCTCATATCCTCTTCTCTCTCACTTTCCTTTCTCTCTGCTCTCTTTCAACACCTTTCTTCTTCTTCTTTTTTTGGAAATAAAACCCAGAAAAAAAAAATAACAGAAGCCAGAAAAAATACTTGTAAGCGAGCAAGATAGAAAGAGAGAGCATGGCAGACAGAGACGTTTTGTTTCTGTTGGTGAAGAAGAGAAGACGCACACGAGAGAAACCAAGGAGGCTGAGTTATTTCTTTCGAACAGAGGAAGAGAGGAAGTGAGGGACTGTTAAACCCCGAAAAGACCATAATGCCCTTAAAATATTTCTGTTACAGCTTTAAAATAAGGGTAAATTTGTATTTCACCCATATCAACAACCATTTCCGCGAAAGCAAATCACCCACGATTTCACAGCAAATGCGGGCGCTATCCAGTTCCAGCGCGTTGCGGCGCAATTGACTACTATGGGCAGATCATCCGCCAGATCCATTGCTGCAGCACTTCAATATGCAACTCTAATAAGGCAAGAAATAGCCTTTAGTGTAAAAAAGGTTTGTCAATTTTGTCTCAGCCCTTAAAAGAACATTGGAAGCATAGTTATTAAATGCGGGTAGCGGCCAAGATTTGCTGAAATTAGAAACAAGTGGCTGATACATTTACTAAATCGCTTTCTGCACCAAGATTTGCTGAACTTAGAAACAAACTCAAGGTATTGGATCATGCTCAACTGATTGTATTAGTGTATATTTACTCCTTATATTGTTCATTTCATGACCAGTTTTGTTTGATGAAGTAGGTAGCATATAGTATAAGCTTGCACTGCAAGCTCCATTCTGTAACTTCATAAATATCATCTCTGCATTTCAGAGCCGTACCTTGAATAGAAACTTTGTAAACTAGATATTCCAGATCTCATTTTCTTTCATTTTCTCCTTTCTCTCATTTTCTTTGACCAGGTTTAAATTTAAATGATTTACTTATCTTCTTCCAAGATTTGGGTAATATAATCAACACAACAATTAAACAATGTTCATAATCAGGTTTTGTATTTATTAATGTGGACTTCACTTAAGCGGCTATGCCATTATCCGCTTTTTGGAGTCCTACTAAGCGATGCCATCTGAGAATGATAACTATATAGCATAGTCAACGAGACAATTTAGAGTATCCATACATGTCAAAAGGTTGATGCATTTAAGATAAGTATGAAATACCTTGACCACCTAGCTTTATCCTCTATCAACTTCACAAGTTTGCTTCTTCTTTCCTCCACAAAACGCCGGCAAATTTGTTCTACATTTGTCAAATATACCCTAACAAGTTCTCTCCTATACTGACAAGCAAGGCAACGAAAAGGCCTATCAGGTTTCTCCCTGTACATTAAGAACAAAAGAATATAGTCACATACCAGAATCAAAAGCTCCAAGGCACATTGCATCATTGTTCAAAAATAACAAAATCCAATCTGACAGAAGCAAAATCTGTTAACAGCTTTTTCCTCAGATTGAGGCAGAACAGTTCATAGACACAATGACAGAGAAAATATTTCTATATGTGGCCGTTTGGTTAACCTTTTTCAGAAAAAATAGTGTTTTTAACTAATCAAAAAATAAGATGTCAATTTAACTACTTGCTAAGCATCAAATAAGTCAACTCCAAAGATAAAAAAGCAAACTGCCAACTTGGCACCATAGTTTATTACTTATAATCCAACAATTTGAACCAAACCAATATAAATAATAATTTCAGCAGTTCTGAAGTTGTAAACTCTCAACAGTTCACTCTTTGAAAAAGATGAGGAACATCACTGGATTCCCTGAAACTTCAAAGTTGTAAACTCTCAACAGTTCACTCTTTGAACAAGATGAGGAACAGTTGACTCTCAACCTTGAAGACTAAACAAGAGAAGTTGTCATGAATATTACAACATCTGATTGGAGAAGGGCAAAATGGTGGAGGAAGCACGGAATTTCAGTGAACATAGAATGAGATCTTCAAAGTACTTAGAACAGGTTATAGGTATGTATTGTCATGAGGTTAGTTGCAAAAACTATAGGAAAAAAGCCAAGGAAGAATAAAGGCACAGACATAGAGAAAGTAGCTATCCTTGCCCTTTATTAGATGCAGATGTGAACATGATCATGGAAAATACTGCATGGTTACAAAATGGCACAATGGAATCGAAGGTTGACAACCTCAGATAAACGCTAAAATAATGGTAGGAACTCGTTCGCCCAATTTAACAAAAACTTTCAAAATGTTTACATCAAAGGAAGAATATCATTTCTTGCTGGCTCTCAAATCTCCTATGAAGAGTATGAAGAGTATTGAAAAGGATTAATCACTCTAACTAGTAGAAGCACAGAGCATTTATATTTTTTTTCGTTCTGGACATGTAAACAAATGGAAGCAAAACTATGTGTACAATAACCTTACTGACCAGTTAAACTGTATACAAGATGGTTTGTGCATATTTCTAAGATTATATATAAAATAACAAATTAAGCACAGAACACCTAATGACTTGAACTTGAGCTTTTATTATCAGATTGTCAGAACTGTCAACAAAGCCGTCATACACCTTCGAAAGTTCCATAAACTTTTTCCATCCCCAGTCATGCTCCTTCTTCCAAAATCGGTGCAAAGTATCTAGAAAAGTCAAGTAAAAATAATTCAATAATGCTGATAGAAAAATTGTAAACTCCAATAATAAAGCCAATTATTTACCAACAGACCAGAATATTTTGATTTCTTGGGGTCTTTATTGACCACAGCTATTGTAAATTGTGCAAAATGACTCCATCCTGTATTACCCCAAATAAAAAGGTGAGAACAAAAAAAGAAGTCAGGTACTGTGGGACCATGAGCAACTAGTAACACTAACAGAACGTAATGCAATCCAAATATTTCAAGAATTGAACCTGGAAGAAGTTTGTCATGATTAGCAACACAGAGAAACAGAGAGAGATGATTGCAAACATCACAACCTTGTGGATAAATTAAAATATACCTGCCACACAACACAACATGATTAGGTCAAAACCTCAATCAATATGTACAGCAAGTTTCAAGTCACAGAGACTGTCTCAGCAAACAATATGCGTCTGTTAGATTGTGTGTACCAACTTTGCATCGAGTTCAAACATGTTAATTCTATGATCATGTTCAACTACTCCTGATATGGGACACACCATTCACAAATAAAAAAAAAAAAGTTTATTTCCCTTATTTAAATTAGAATGTTATATAGTCACAATTCCTCTGTAAATGTTTGAAAATTGCAGAGCACTGGAAAGAACTATGTAACCCTCTAACCAATATTTTCCCTCTTTATAGAGATGGTTTAGAGATAAATTACAAACAATAAATTTTGGCAAGACTCATAATATTCATAACAAATTCAGCACCATGATTGACTGAAGCCATAATGGTCTATTTGGGCGCAAAAATAATTTACAAACATGTATCGTATGTTGTTAACCAAAAACAAGAGTGAATGAAGGAGAGAAAAAGAGGGAAAGAAACATAATCCTTGGACCACACCCTTTTTCATGTAACAACAAGCTCCTGAATCCATAAATGTATAAAGGTGAATGATGCAAAAAAGCTTAGATAGTTAAGCTCTAAAGCATGCTAAATGCCAAGAAAGGCCAATAAGTTTATCCAAAGCTGCATACCACTTGTAGTTGCCAACCTCAAATGCACAACTGCGAAGTTCCCTTTTGGTAATCTGAGAAAATTTGTCTATCTTCCACGTATGTTTTCCAAACAAGTCAGAAGGTTTTGGTCCTGTAAAGATAAAAATAAAATTTAGATCTTGAACAACTTCTTATGGAAAAAATTTGTTTTTAACAATTACAAATTCACCACCATCATCATCATCATCAGTGTCCCAGTAAGGGGGTGAAGTTGACGGAGTTCCATTCTCCACCTGCTCAGACGAACGCCATTCCGCCAATGCTTCCCCAGATTGACAACGCTGCCCGCTGAAAATTCCCTCCACAGATTTTCCCACTACAGATTCCTCACTTGAAATCCCAGCCATTCCTTGATCAAACACTATTTCACTAACACCTGCTGTATACCCCGCAATCGCATTACATTAAAACATAGAAAATCAGTCAAACATTTAAATTACTCCTTTATCAACTATATCACAGAAGATCCTATAATATATAATGCTAAAAAAGTCAACTCCTACCACTTAAAAATTATCAATTCTACAGGAAAACAGATTTAAAAGCACAGCACATTGTCAAGGAAAATTGAAGGGAATATAGAACAAATTCAAATGGCATTAATTCAACAATTGAAGCCTAAGAAAATAACACAAACAAAGGAATAGAACCATCCCCTTTACTCAAAATCCAACACAAGAAAACCCATAAACCCACCTCCTAAAAAAAAATAATCAAAAACCTACGGATAAAACCCTAAAATAGAGATTAAAAAATTGCATAAAATTAAACTCAAAATCAACCAAATGAATTTAAACAAGGCCGAGTTGAACCAAGAAATAAGAAGATTACAAAAACGAGCTGGTTGATGCAAATTGCATGAAACCCAAAACCGAAAATTACGGAAAAGAATCGATGCCCTAAAAAAGACCGAGATCTCAGGCAACGATTCTCGTGAAAAACATTGATCGACATCGAAGGAATGGCGCAGAGGAACACCGATAACAACCCAAGAAAAACAAAATTAATAGGGAACAAGGGTAAATGCAAAACGACGTCGCATCAAACGGATCCAAATTAGGGCACATGAACCTGGAATCGAAGAAGCAGATAACAATAGCTGTGTGTGAATCCGCAGCTCTGAGATTTTAGAGAGAGAAAGGCGAAGAAAAGAAAGAGAGAAGAGGAGAGGTGATGAGTAACGTAGAGCAAAGGAATAAACCGAAAACGAAAATAATTTTTATCTTATTTATTTTATTTTTTTGGTTTTTATTTAAAACAAAATTAAGGATTTTCCTTGTTAATTTTCGTTTTCCTGATGGAACAGATTCTGATAAGCTTGGATGAGAAAAGATAATAATTATGTATGTAATATTTTTATTTTAATAAATTCAAAGGTATCCTCCTACAAAAATAAACTAATCTTTATTGAGTACTGTCATACCCTCTCGAGCGGCTCTTCCAAATTTTTTTTCCATTGCCTAATATTTAGATTATAAAGTAACTAATATAAAGAAATGTAGTGTTGTTTGGTTTTATTGTTACATAACGGAAGTAAGTGTAGCGAATAGATTTTCTTATTGTGTTATTTAGTATCATGTGATAATCATAATTATGAATAAATTAATAATTATGAGATATAAGAAAGAAAAAATAATGATATAGAGAATGATAATATTATTATCCTTAATTTGACTGTAAATGATTATGATTATCTCATATCATATAATCATATTAGATAATATATAAAATAACCATACATATTAGATAAGATTGGTTTTAATGCTTACTTAAAAAAACAAAATAATTTTTGCAAATATTAAAATGTTATTTTATTTAATATTTTTTATTTTTTAACATGTGTTTTTAGGGTTAACAAAACTTATTAAAACTTTTATAAGAAAAATAATCTTGTGGGCCTTTTTTTTCATTTTGTCTCTTATTGATGACTAATTTTTGTTGTGTTTGTTATGAGTGGCGTTGGAGGTTTGCGCTACGTTTTTTGATAATTAAGGTTAAGGTTAGACATGTCCTTTTCTTTTTTATTATTAAGATCTTATCAAAGTTTAGGAGAGGTTCACCACTAAAAATAATTGAAGAATTACCCGAGTATTATTTCAACAAATAAAATTTATTTTATATTTATTAAACAATATTTTAAATTTTATGCAAAACTCTATATAGTTACAAGACTAAATATTCGTTTGATAGTTTTTTCTTTTTTGGCCTGATCTCCTTCTTTGACGTAGAAGTTTAACAAAATATATTTTAATAAGAGTTTTTATTATAAAAAGAACTTTTTTATAATAATTAAAAAAAATTAAAGCTCTCAGAATGAGCTTTATTAAGATATATATGGCTTTTTAAAAAAATATTAAATGTTACTTTATCGAATAATTCATCTTTAGCTTGACCTTTAAATTATTTATAAATTTAAAATTTTATACAATTAGGAAACAACTTTTAATTTTATATTTTAAATTTTTATTATCAACTTTTAACTTAAACAAATAAATTTACTCCAATGAAGTGATCCCTCTAAAGAACCTAATTCAGTTGCTCATATGAGATAGCTTCTCCATTCACACATAGCCCACGTGAGCCCGGGCAAAAAGCCCACAGAATCAACTGGGGTTCAGCCCAAAGGGGAGAAAGGCAAAATGAAAGTGGGAAAAAGATGTTTCAACTTTCAATATCATGGAATGTTAATACCTTATATTAGGGACGTATCTGCAAATGTTTCAATCAAGTAATATAAGTTTGTAGAACAAACACAAGTCTACTTTAAGATTATAAAGTTAAGAAAATTAAAACTTACAAAAACAAGAACAAGAAATTGAGATTTATCTTATACGCATTATTTTATTAGAATTTATCTATTATCAATATGAATTAGGAAAAGAACATATCTCTACCCAATGAAGGATTCTCCTCCCCCAAATTTCTCTCTCTCTTTTTTTGTTTCCATGTTTGTTCCAATTTTAAAAAAAAAATTGTAATTATTTTTTAAGTTCCTTTTATAAAATTATTTAAAAGAAATTAAATATTACATCATCAAAATGAGAATATAAATGACATGAAAATTCTTGCTATTTCTTTGAAATCAAATTTGGTCAACAAATTATCCTTATCACTATTTAAAAATTATATTTTTCGTTACAGCAATAATAATAATGATAATAATAAGTTTTTCCTTTTTTTATTCTTTTTTTTTTATAAACCACAGGTATCCTTCACACATGGCAATTCTGTTCGGGACGGGTCCAGGATTAAAGCTTTAAGTCCCTCCAAAAGATGATACTAGGAATGATCAAACACATCCTCTCTTTTATTTTAATTCTTTAATTTTAGGATTTGTGGTTAAACGATAATATTCTAAATTAAAATGGAGGAAAAGTACTTCTTAAGACATTTTAAAATCTCTGCGAAGGTATAATATTCATTCACATTTTAGAAATTAATTATTTTAAGATTACAACCTCAATCAAAGAAAATTGAACAATCTTGAGGGCCAAGTCAACTAGATTAGCAAAATGCATATAAAGATAATGGTTATTCAAAGTCCACAAACATATAAGAAGATAAAGTGAATTTTATAAAGAAGATCAAGCGCATTTAAGAAGAAATTAGTCATTGATCTCAAAATCTCTATATTTAACTTGTCTTAAGATATCTGGATAAATTCAATTTTGTATTCGATTATATCATGACAACATACCACTGTATCACTTAAAATGCAACCCCTTCCCAACTTATTACCATAGACTCATTGGAAAATTGGTTTACTTAAACATAATGTACCCATATATATGCTGCACAATTCACACTTTCTCACAGTTCTTACAATGTAATGTTCGGCCGCTTGCTGGATCAATAAGTGTCTCCACATATTAACACGAGATTTTTTAGTGTGTTTTGTCCTCATTCACAAATTTCCTTGGAAAACTTACCAGAAGATCATCCATCTCAGAATTGCTCCAAGCCAAGCACGCTTAATTATGGAGTTCTTCCGTTATGAGCTACTAAAAAGTGTATGCATCTTTTTAGTATATGCAATACCAATTAATTCCTTTAAACTATCCCTAATTGTACAGTCTCATACTAGCATAGTCTCTGGAATCTCTCTCTTTCAGGTGTTGATTCGATTCATTCATGTACCCCTCCAACTGAAAGCCTGCCAGGAGCCGCTCTTTACCGTCACAGCCCTCCTACCTTAGCGGGTCTAGACTCCATACACTAGGCATGACAACTGGTAGTACAGCCCAATCCACATGTCAAAGGAATATCACTCCCCGCTCTCTTCAACGCCCAGGATGTTACATACAACAACCCAAATAGATTCATTACAATGTTGTTTATAGGGTTCTTCGATATTTCAAGTATAATCCAGGTCAAGGTGCGTTATGTTATAGATTGACAATAACATGAAAATTCATATGTATTGTGACTCGGATTGGGCAAGCTTCCCTATTACTTATTGTTAACTCATAGGTTACTTCATGATGTTAGGTATAACAACTCTTATAGTCAAAATAGGTGACAATAAATTAATTAAGTGTTTAATGGAACTAAACACGTATTCAAGAACACAGTGAGCGATAAATCATGTAAATTACATGATAATTAAGTAAATGATACAGTTCATGCCAGACAAGTCAAATAGGATCCAAGTATAAGTACGGAAAATATTTGAGGACATAGATGTCAATATAGAGAAAGTTAGCATTAAGTTGATAGTTGACCAAAACTAGGTCAATTCTTGAATTAGATGATCTAATTAAATTGTTTGATTAATTTCATGGGTACAAGGTACTTTTAATTTAATTAGATGATGTCTATAGTAATTATTAAAATTAGGTTAAAGCTTGGTTAGTTATTAACCAATAGAAAATGGTATTGGTCAAAATTTGATTAAGTGGAACAATTAGGTTGATGATTGAAAAGTCTTTAAAATATAGACCAATTGGAACAAACTTGGAAAGTCAAATGCTTAGTCATAGTTGAATAAATTACTAGCTAATAGGAATTAAGGTTGAAAGTCTTAAGCATAAATTGTCCAATAGGATTCAAGTTTGAAAGTCAAGGATGACATGTAAAGTATTTAGTATCTCGGTATCAATTTGAAATCAAAGTTGATTGTCTTCTCTTCTTGTAATTCCAGGCCACCTTCCTTAATAAAGAAGAGATCCAAATATTCTAGAAGGTTGTATTAAGTGATGACAAGGTAAAGTAGTAAACAAATGGACCAATGAGAGACTAGCATGAAAAGTTAAAAGTAACTAAGGAAAAAATAATATAACTTGGTGATGAATAAATCTATGGTGCTACTGTAGCACCAAAGATTCAGTACATCTCACCAATGAAAATATTACATGTTAGTCAAAATTCTCTCTCCTTTGTCAATTTTCCTCTCTCTCCTCTGATGTGTAATGCTCCCATTTGTGGGATGCAGTGAATCTAGGTGTTACAGTAGCACCAAATATTTATTCCTTGGTGAGAGCTTTATGTATAGGTCGGCTAACTCACCTCTCCAAGTTTTCATAAGATGCCTTCTTCTTCTTTTTCTTCTTCTCTTGTAACCGTGAGCATGCTTAGGAGGAAGACAAGCTTAGAGAATTAAATTTAAACACTTTTAGGGTTAGGTTTCTTCATGAAACTTCAAGAGATAGATCTTGTGAGTAAACCCTAGGTATTTGTTCTTTGAGAGGAGCTTTATCTTGAGAGATATTCATCTATATATGTAAAGCCTCAAATCTGCCCAAGATGGTTTAGAAGCTTGTTTTGAAGTTTAATTGGTGGAAAATACTTCCTAGCTCCTAAAGAATGGTTGGAAATTGTTGTATGTTGCTTGTTGGGGGCTGATTAGGGTTTGTTAAATCATGAACCTATGATGAGATTTAAGTGGTTTAATGTTCTTTGGCGGTGGTTTGTTGGTTTGAAGTTAAACTATGCATGATTAAGCTTAAAATGAACAAAGGGTTTGATGTTTTGCAAGAAGAACAAATCAGCCAAGAAATTAAAAAGGACGCACATCAAGTGTTTGATAAAAATACTAAGTGAAACTAGAGTTTCTAAGTGTTAAAATGATGATTGGTTTAAAAGAAAAATTGATTGGAGTTAGTTGGGTTGATTAGAAAGTGACAAACCCTAATGGAGTGATATCTAGCCTCTATTTTGCAAAATTTATAATTGGAGTTATAGAACTCCGAATTGAGTGTGGTTTATACCAAATTAAAGGTAAACAAGCCTAATTTAATATATAAAAATTTCAGAGCAATATGATCAGAATTGTAAAATTCATGAACAAAATAGTAAAGGTTGTTCATACTGTTAAAAACTATGTTTCCATTTTAGCCTAAATTGGAAAGAGCATATCTCACTCATTTCTTAACAAAATTGAACGTGTGAGGTATCAAATTAAAGATTAATATGTCTAGTTTCTTGTCTCAAAATATGATATTTTTTTAGGTTCTAGATCATGCCCAGATTTAGTAAGAACAAACAGTGTCTGAAACTGCCCTGTGTTGGCAGCATGTTATTTCGAATTTGCAAAATTTATAACTCTTTTGTTCCTTAGCAAAACGGGACGAATCTTATGTCAAACTAAAGCTTAGATATCTAGTATTTGATATAAAAATTTGAGAATAAATTGGGTGGGAAAACATTCCTAGAAAAATTAAAGTGCCTGCTGCCCTGTTGTTTTAACGATGGGTTTAAGCAATTTGCTTACGGCAGAAATATCTTGAGTTGTACACATCAGAATGGGGTGTATGATATACTGTTGGAAATCTTAAGACGCTTAGATTAAGATTGTAAAATATCGTAATTTTTTGTGAAAGGTTTCATGACCCCATAAAGAAGATTAACTATACATAGTTAATTGAAAATTTTAAACAAGTTCATGAACCTTATTTTAAATGAATTCGGCCATGGTTACTTAAAAGACATGTAATGTAAGTTAAACTCAAGTGAATGTGTAATAGCCTTTGCTATAATAATTGGGTATGATTCAAATGGTTTTAAGGCCTGTTAAGCCTTAATGAAGTGTGAAAAGTTCATTTGAAGTTAGTGGTTTAAACTAACTAGTGTTGGGTTTAATTATTAAATGATGAATTTAACGAAAGGACTTGCGGTATGGCATGAATTTTCAAGATAAATAAATTTATCAAGTGATTAAGGGAATTACCTAGTGGGTAATTAAATTAACATGTGATATGTTGGTTTCTTGAAATGCAAGTGTACTGTATTGAAATTAATGGTATTTTATATATGATACCAGAGTATTAAATCAGATGAAGTAAGGGACATAAAGTGTGTGAGTAACTTGGGTTTACAAGTAAATAAGCAGGGAGCTTTATAGGTAAGTTCTCAGTTTAGAAGTTTTCTTCTCCCTGGTTGTTCCGCCATAATCAGGTGGGTTACGGTTTCTGATGAACTTTTATGAATGTTAGAACTTAACATAGTTGCATTCATATAGGATCAATATGCATATATAAATTATATATTATAAATTGCATGACCTTATATGAATTTAATTAACATACTATAAATATTATGATTTTATATGATCTATTTAAATTGTTGTAATTAATTGTGATATGAATTGTTATGTATACATTGATGTAATTGTATTTGATATGCTGTGAGTAAATGTAACGTGATTTAACATGTTGATGTTGAGTGAAATATATTAAATGTGATTAAAATATTATGTTTTATTTGATATCTATATGCAAACAGTTATGTTTCATTTAATACTTGTGTGCAAAGTGTTATATGAAATTGATGTGTTGTGTTTGAAATATTGTGATGTGTGTATTTCAATACATTGTATTGGAATTGATGTGAGCATTATAAATGTTGTGTTGTGATTAATCTGGTATAAGAATTTATGGATAGTGTATAGTTTATAGAACACTAAATATAAAAGGAGTGATATTTGAAAAACTTTCGTAAGGTAATTAAGCCTAGGAAGTAATTATAAAGAGGTGACATTTGAGTAAAGGGTGATGGATATATATATATATATATAATTATAATTATATATTATCCATACATATTTGTGAATTCTACGTACAAGGCCATTGAGTGTATTAGTCTTACTAGATAAGCGCATCTGAATTATAGGTGACTCTGGTGGAATATATTGAGCTACTACCGAGAATGCATCCGGTCTTCGGTTGGTTTCGGATACTTTGTATAACACCTCAAGTATTTAAATGTTTATTTTAATGTTATATTGTGAAATGAAAGTTGATGGATTAGTGAAAATCCAAGTATTATGGCCAAAAGGGGCAAAAGGGCAAAATTGTAATTTGCCAACCGTGTGTTAAGAGGCTTAAATATTGAGTTAGAGATTTCAAATGACAAAAGTAAGGTTGGAAATGGAATCAGGGCGAAAAATTGAGTAAATAGGCAAATTTGAGAAAAATCGATGAATAGTGATTTTTAAGTGTTAAAATAATGAGTGTGAGTGTACCGATAGGTGTGAAATTTTTATCATTATTTTGGAGAAAGAAAAATATGTTATGGACTGGAAAAATACGTAGATTAAGGAATTATGATTGGAATTTTTATCGGAGGTAAAGTTAGATCGCGTGTGGGACCCGTGTGACCGAAGTCACTTGGGCCACCTCCCTTTTCTTCTTCTTTTCCTTCTTTCTTTTCCTCACCTCCCGTGCGCACCAACAGGGGCAAAAGAAGCCATTTTCACCATTTTCACACTTTCTTCCCATTTCTTCGTTTCTCCACCGAATCGCTTGGTTTTGGTGTTGAAATCTATCGTAAACAACCTTCCAAAGCCATTGGTAGTACCTAGAAGCCTTGAATCCACCTCTTTGGCCACGTTTTTGGCAAACTCAGATTCGACCCATTAGTGTTCTTGAAGATTTCTTGGAGTTTTGAGCTTCAAAAGGTTTAGTGAAGCCTTGGTGGTGATCATACTACTCATTGTAAGTATATTTGTGGTATTTTTATGGTTGGATTCATAGATCTAGGAATTTATGCTTTAAAGCTTTGATTTTAGATGTGTGATGATAGAGAGCCCAAATGCAAAAATGCTATTAGATGAAAAGGCCTTAGAATCATGTTTGTAAGCTAGAAATGCTATGTTAAATTTTGGTGAAAAATATGGATTTGTAACTTAGGCAAAATTTGAGGAATTTTGATGAAAAATGAGTTTTTGAGTAAATTGGATTTGATGATTGTTGTAGGGTGCCTCACACGGTTGGATTCGAGAAAAGTTGAATTGGAGCATACGTTTGGAACGGTGTTGCTCGTGCTAAGGTAAACTCTTGGAACTTGGGTTTAATCCCTAGTGAGCTCCACCACACCTAGAGGAAGGTTGTGGTTGGATTATGTGGTGATGACATGATGTGTTTGTGTGCTTGTATGCATATTGCTTGTATTGTGTGAAAATTGTGTGGTCACTGATCAGTTGACAAGTGGAGTTTGGTCATCCGCTGGATTCATCTTTGTGAGAATGCCAGTCGGGTATTGCCGTGGAGTCGTCTCTGGGAGCGGCGCCAGGATGATCCAAACGTGGGACGTCCGCCGGATAGGGCTCATGAGGAGTTCCGGTTGGGTATTGCCATGGAGTCGTCTCAACCATGGGAGAGGCGCCAGGACTGTCCAGGGAGTTATATGATGGAGTCCTTGAACACGAATCCATGAGTGGATGTTCTTGGGTGTCTCCAGGAGGATGGTGATATTGTTTTACTTGCATGCCATATTATGTCATTTTGATACATTTTAGTGAGCCATGGAGTGGAGAGAGCCTCTAGCTCCATTGGTTTACTGAGATATATCCGTATATCTCACCCCGTGTTTGGGGGACCACATTTCAGGTCACTATGAGCCGGGAGGAGCTTCGGGCAAGAAGCCCGTATAGTGGACGTTGGATTGGCATGCGGTGCATATGGATTGCATGGCTTTTTGGAGGAGTTTATGGAGTGCACATAGCATACCATTAGTATTTTGAGACTTAGGTCATGAACATATTGCATGATGTCATTTTCCATGCTTTTGTTAGTGTTCATGGTCATATGCTAAGTCTTGATATGTTTTATTATTCATGGCTTGGATAACTGTATATTTTGAGTGAGCATGGGACTTGTCCATTGCCACATTCATAGCCTTGAAGTCTTGATGTGTAATGATGTAAAAATGGTCCATATGTACATGTAAATGGCCATTATTTGAGAATGATGTAATTGATGTTAAACTTAAGGAAAATGCATGATGGAAGGGCCTAGAGCCAACATTAGGACATGATTATGTGTTATGTGGAGTACCAAGGGGTTAGGGATGGATTACACACCCTTTTTGGGGCTCAAAACAGCTGTAATCTGTCATTTTGCTGCATAGTAATCGATTACCCAAGCATGGTAATCGATTACCATGCAACAGGGGACGAAAATTGGCTACTGTCTTCACTGGTAATCGATTACTGAGGCTTGGTAATCGATTACCATGTGAGGTAATCGATTACCCAAGGTTGGTAATCGATTACCAGAACAGAGGAGGTCAAAATTTGGCTACTGCCTCATTTTTGACAGGTGGTAATCGATTACCACCCACTGGTAATCGATTACCACAGTGCAATTTTTGAAAATTCAGGGTTTTCTTGACTTAAAGAAAGGGGCATAACTTGTTGGGTAGAACTCCAAATGATACGTGGTTTGAAACCACGCGTAGACAACGTAAAGGACTACAACTTGGTAAAAGATGAGAGTAAGATGGTGAGCCTAAATGAAATGAATAAAAAGAATGACCTATGATGTTAGAAAGTGTATGATTCCGCAAATGGCATTTACAATTATAGTGAGGTTTTAATTGATTACGGAAAATGTATTTATGAAAAAGAAAAGGAATATGTTAAAAGAAAAATTTGCCCGTAATTTAATTAACCTAATCACTGTGATTGTAACTGCGCTTAATATCATAATCAATGTTAACAATACCGGTGTACAACGGGCTGTTACATTTTATGGTATCAGAGCAGTTTTGTTTAGGGAACTCTGATTGTTGTGTGTTTGTATCTTGTGTGCCATAGCTATCTGTGAACTATTTATGATTAATGTATATGTGATTCCTCAGTGTGGGTCTGATCAGCTCATTCCTTTGTGTTACATGTACAGATATCATGAGTAGGGCACGAGGTCGCCGTGGGGCACGGGGTGCAGGTCATTTGCCACCGGATCCGATCACTGCAGCACTGAATGCTCTGCAGGCGGAAACGGCTGCAAACAGAAATATGACTGAGAACCTGATGAAAGCAAATCAGGATATGATGCAGGCCTTTATGGCTGAGTTGAGGGCGGATAGAGGTCGTCCTAGGAGGGAAGATACACCTCCGCATACGGCTACGGTGACTCCTACACCGACGCCATCTGTTACTCCTCAACAGGGGGAGAGTGGGGCTAGTCACCACACTGGTGAGGCTAGTCATCATACTACTACGGATCCTAGTTATGTTCCTGATCCGTCATCTGTTGCCCAATCTACTGGGGCTGCTGGGCAAGTTATTGATAATGCTGATGATGAGCGTAGGCTCATATCTTTTAGGAAACATAAGCCACCCGCATTTCTGGGGTCAAGGGACCCAAAGGAGGTCACTGCTTGGTTGAGGGGTATGGACAAGATTTTTCAGGTTATGAGATGCCAAGATCCGCAGAAGTTATTGTATTCTGTTTATATGCTGGAGGGTGACGCCCAAGAGTGGTGGGACAATGTGTCTCGCCCATTTATTATTCAGGGTGAGGTCCTTACTTGGACTATGTTTGAAGGATTATTCCATGAAGAATATTTTCCCCGCGATGTTCGGGAGGCTAAGCAAGGTGAATTTGATAATCTGGTACAGGGAGTGATGACTGTTGATGCCTATGTGGCGAGATTTAATGAACTTGTCAAGTTTGCTAATTATGGAGGTACTCTACCTACTCCGGAATTCTTGTCAGCTAAATTTCAAAGAGGGCTGAATGAGAAGATTGCTAAGAGGATGTCAAATACCGCAGTGAGAAACTTTGCTGATTTGGTGACCCAGTGCAAAAGGGTCGAGACTGTTTATGGGAGGTATCCAAAATCCGATTCTACAAAAGAGCAAGATGTTAAGAGGACACCTGGTCCTTCTGGTAATACCAACAGAGGAGGTTTTAATAATAGAGGTAGGGGGTTGCATGTGAGGCAGCCTCCTGGTCAGTTCAAGAGGGGTGGAAATAATGGTGGTGGTGGTGCTGCGAACAGATATTTTACCCCACAATGTGGGAAGTGTGGGAAATACCACAGAGGTGTATGTGGTGCTGGTACGTCGAATTGTTTTAGATGTGGTCAGAGTGGCCACTTTGCTAGAAATTGTACATCTCCTTCGGGGCAGGCTGCGAATCTGCAGGCCTTGCCGCCAGCTACTACTACTACTGCTGCTCCTATTGCTGTTGTTCCTACTGTGGGACGAGTTTATACTACTAATGCGCAACGTACTGAAAAGGCTCCGAATTTGGTTAAAGGTATAATTTTTCTATCTAATGTTGATTTATCTGTGTTGTTTGATTCGGGAGCAACACATTCATTTGTGGCGGACTATGTGGCTAAGGCGTTGGACTTAAAGGTAACACGGATGGTTCCTCCGATGCGTATTACTACTGCTACAGGAGAGGTTAGTGAGTCGTCTTGGATTTGTGAAGATGTAAAGTTCACTTATTTAGGCAGGGGTTACACCATTGATTTAATTATCTTACCCCTGGCCTCTGTCAATTTAATTTTGGGGATGGATTGGTTGTCTCGGAACTGCGCAATGATTGATTGTTGCGGGAAGAGGTTGTTGCTATCTCACGAGAGGCCGTCTGTTTGTCCGTCTTTGTATTTGTCTGTCAGTCAGACTGTGAAAGCCTTGAAGGCTGGAGATCTGGGTTATGTTTTGTTGGGCGGATTGGTGGGTGATAAAAAGGAGGAGATTTCTGCTATTCCAGTTGTTAATGAGTTTGAAGATGTATTTCCGGATGAGATACCGGAATTCCCACCTGAGAGAGAGATTGAATTCTCGATTGATTTATTGCCTGGTGTGGGGCCGATCTCCTTGGCTCCATATCGGATGTCGCCACTTGAGTTGGCTGAATTGAAGAAACATATTGAAGAACTGTCTGCGAAGAATTTTATTAGGCCGAGTGTGTCTCCGTGGGGAGCACCGGTGATATTTGTAAAGAAAAAGGATGGTAGCATGAGATTGTGCACTGACTACCGACAGCTGAATAAAGTGACTATTAAGAACCGGTACCCATTGCCGCGTATTGATGATTTATTGGATCAGTTGAGGGGTGCCTGTGTATTTTCAAAGATTGATCTCCGGTCCGGATATCACCAGATTCGGATTAAACCGGAGGATGTACCAAAAACAGCTTTCCGATCCAGATATGGACATTTTGAGTATCAAGTGATTCCTTTCGGGCTTACTAATGCCCCGGCGGTGTTCATGGACTATATGAACCGCATTTTCAAACCGTATTTGGACCAGTTTGTAATTGTGTTTATTGATGACATTTTGATCTATTCTAAGAGTAAAGAGGAGCACATGGACCATTTGAGGACTGTGTTGCAGGTGTTAAAGGATAAGAAACTGTATGCTAAACCGTCTAAGTGTGAATTCTGGTTGCCTGAGGTGCAATTTTTGGGCCATGTTATTTCTGCAAGCGGTGTTGCAGTGGATCCAAGCAAGATTGAAGCGGTGAGTGACTGGGAACGACCAAAGACTGTGACTGAAATTAGAAGTTTTCTGGGGCTTGCTGGCTATTATCGTCGGTTTATACAGGGATTTTCTGCAATGGTTCTACCGTTGACCCGATTGACACGGAAGGATACTCCCTTTGTGTGGACCCAGGAATGTGAGGACTGTTTTCTGCTACTAAAAGAGAAATTGACCACTGCTCCGGTGTTGACTTTACCTGATCCGGAGGGTGAGTTTGTGTTATATTGTGATGCTTCTAAGAAAGGTTTAGGGAGCGTGTTGATGCAGGAAGGAAAAGTTATTGCATATGCGTCTAGGCAGTTGAGGCCACATGAAGAAAATTATCCGACGCATGACTTAGAATTGGCTGCAATTGTGTTTGCCTTGAAAATTTGGAGGCATTTTCTGTATGGGATGAAATTTGCTGTGTTCAGCGACCATAAAAGCTTGAAATATTTATTTGATCAGAAGGAGCTGAATATGAGGCAGCGTAGATGGGTTGAGTTTTTGAAAGATTATGATTTTGAGCTGAAATACCACCCAGGAAAGGCCAATGTTGTGGCTGATGCATTGAGTAGGAAGTCTGTGAATTTATCTCATATGATGATGTGGGACAACGAAGTGATTGAGCAATTCCGTGATATGAAAATAACGGATTTCTTTGCAGGAAGAATGTGTGATATGGAGTTGACTCGGATTGAAAACGAGCTGCACGAGAAGATTAAAGAGACTCAGATTCGCAATGAAAGTATAAAGTATTTGAAAGGCCAGAGTGGCATATCTGTGAATGAACAAGGACTACTATTATATCAGGGCAGGATTGTTGTGCCCAAGGAACTTGCAGAGGAAGTTATGACTGAGGCCCATAAGGGCCAATATGCTATCCACCCAGGTGCCACAAAGATGTACCAAGATTTGAAAGTGAAGTTCTGGTGGCCTGGGATGAAGAGGGATGTTGCCGAGTACGTATCTAAGTGCTTGGTGTGCCAGAAAGTGAAAATAGAGCATCAGAAACCTGCTGGATTACTTCAGCCGCTGGATATACCTGAATGGAAATGGGAAAGTATTTCTATGGATTTTGTTATTGGATTGCCGCGAACTCAAGCTGGTTATGACTCGATTTGGGTTATTGTGGACCGACTTACGAAGTCTGCACATTTTCTACCAGTACGAGTGGATTACACTACGGAAAAGTTGGCAACACTTTATGTGAAGGAGATTGTTAGACTCCATGGGATACCGATTAGCATTGTTAGTGATCGGGACCCGAAGTTTACTTCACGATTTTGGGGAGCTTTGCAGCAGGCTTTTGGCACTCAGCTCCGGCTGAGCACCGCTTATCACCCGCAGACTGATGGTCAGACTGAGAGGACCATACAGACACTTGAGGATATGTTGAGAGCATGCACACTGGAACAGGGTAATGCTTGGGATAAGTACTTACCACTGGTGGAATTTTCTTATAATAACAGTTTTCATTCCAGTCTGGGTATGGCACCATATGAGGTTTTGTATGGCAGGAGGTGTCGTACGCCCACTTGTTGGACTGAGGTAGGCGATAAAGAAAGATTTGGTCCGGATTTTGTGCAAGAAACGACAGTGCAGATTGAAATGATTAGAGAAAAGTTGAAACAGGCACAGAATCGGCAGAAGAGTTATTATGACAATAAGCATAGACCGCTGGAATTTGAGGAAGGTGACCATGTATTTGTACGTTTGTCGCCGGTCACAGGTGTTGGCCGTGCGTTGGGTGTGAGGAAGCTGAGTCCACGGTTCATTGGGCCATATCAGATTATGAAAAGAGTAGGATTGGTGGCCTATCAGCTTGCCTTACCCCCGCAGTTATCTAATCTACATGATGTCTTTCATGTGTCGCAGTTGCGACGTTATGTTCCGGACGAATCACATGTGGTGATGCCGGACAATATTGAAATCAGGGAGAACTTGAAGACTCCCATTGGTCCTATGGCAGTATTGGATCGCAGTGAAAAGCGATTGAGAAGTAAAGTGATTCCCATGCTGAAGATTCAGTGGGAAGGCCGCACACCTGAGGAGGCTACTTGGGAGCGGGAGGACGAGATTCTCCGGCTGTATCCTGAGTTAGTGAGCAGGTATGATTTAATTTTGCGGACAAAATTTCAAAAAGGTGGGGTGAATATAACACCTCAAATATTTAAATGTGTATTTTAATGTTATTTTGTGAAATGAAAGTTGGTGGATTAGTGAAAATCCAAGGATTATGGCCAAAAAGGGCAAAAAGGGCAAAATGGTAATTTGCCAACCGTGTGTTATGAGGCTAAAATACTGAGTTAGAGATTTCAAATGAGAAAAGTAAGGTTGGAAATGGAATCAGGGCGGAAAATTGAGTAAATAGGCAAATTTGGGAAAAATCGATGAATAGTGAATTTTTAGTGTTAAAATACTGTGATGTGAGTGTACCGATAGGTGTGAAATTTTTATCGTTATTTTGGAGAAAGAAAAATATGTCATGGACTGGAAAAATAATTAGATTAAGGAATTGTAATCGGAATTTTTATCGGAGTAAAAGTTAGATCGCGTGTGGGACCCGTGTGACCGAAGTCACTTGGCCCCACCTCCCTTTTTCTTCTTCTTTCCTTCTTTCCTCCTCCATTTCCCGTGCGCACCATTCTGTGAGGAAAAGAGACCCAAAAACCTCCATTCTCCATTTTCTTCCCATTTCTTCGTTTCTCCACCGAATCGCTTGGTTTTGGTGTTGAAATCTATCGTAAACAACCTTCCAAAGCCATTGGTAGTACCTAGAAGCCTTGAATCCACCTCTTTGGCCACGTTTTTGGCAAACTCAGATTCGACCCATTAGTGTTCTTGGAGATTTCTTGGAGTTTTGAGCTTCAAATGGTTTAGTGAAGCCTTGGTGGTGATCATACTACTCATTGTAAGTATATTTGTGGTCTCTTGATAGTTGATTCCATAGATCTATGAATATGTGTTCAAACCTTTGATTTTAGATGTGTGATGATAGAGAGCCCAAATGCAAAAATGCTATTAGATGAAAAGGCCTTAGAATCATGTTTGTAAGCTAGAAATGCTATGTTAAATTTTGGTGAAAAATCTAGGTTTTTAACTTAGAGAATTTTGAGGAATTTTGATGAAAAATGAGTTTTTGTGTAATTGGGATTTGATGATTGTTGTAGGGTGCCTCACACGGTTGGATTTGAGAAAAGTTGATTTGGAGCATACGTTTGGAACGGTGTTGCTAAGAATTAAGGTAAACTCTTGGAACTTGGGTTTAATCCCTAGTGAGCTCCACCACACCTAGAGGAAGGTAGTGGTTGGATGATGTAGTGATGACATGATGTGTTTGTGTGCTTGTATGCATATTGCTTGTATTGTGTGAAAATTGTGTGGTCGCTGATCAGTTGACAAGTGGAGTTTGGTCATCCGCTGGATTCATCCTAGTGAGAATGCCAGTCGGGTATTGCCGTGGAGTCGACTCTGGGAGCGGCGCCAGGATGATCTAAACGTGGGACGTCCGCCGGATAGGGCTCATGAGGAGTTCCGGTTGGGTATTGCCATGGAGTCTTCTCAACCATGGGAGAGGCGCCAGGACTGTCCAGGGAGTTATATGATGGAGTCCTTGAACATGAATCCATGAGTGGATGTTCTTGGG
Source organism: Gastrolobium villosum (assembly GCA_032173675.1). Classification (NCBI taxonomy): domain Eukaryota; kingdom Viridiplantae; phylum Streptophyta; class Magnoliopsida; order Fabales; family Fabaceae; genus Gastrolobium; species Gastrolobium villosum. The sequence continues at coordinate 70,278 of JAVKPL010014476.1, forward strand.
TGTCTCCAGGAGGATGGTGATATTGTTTTACTTGCATGCCATATTATGTCATTTTGATACATTTTAGTGAGCCATGGAGTGGAGAGAGCCTCTAGCTCCATTGGTTTACTGAGATATATCCGTATATCTCACCCCGTGTTTGGGGGACCACATTTCAGGTCACTATGAGCCGGGAGGAGCTTCGGGCAAGAAGCCCGTATAGTGGACGTTGGATGGGCATGCGGTGCATTGGATTGCATGGCTTTTTGGAGGAGTTTATGGAGTGCACATAGCATACCATTAGTATATTGAGACTTAGGTCATGAACATGTTGCATGATGTCATTTTCCATGCTTTTGTTAGTGTTCATGGTCATATGCTAAGTCTTGATATGTTTTATTATTCATGGCTTGGATAACTGTATATTTTGAGTGAGCATGGGACTTGTCCATTGCCACATTCATAGCCTTGATGTCTTGATGTGTAATGATGTAAAAGTGGTCCATATGTACATGTAAATGGCCACTATTTGAGAATGATGTAATTGAGGTTAAACTTAAGGAAAATGCATGATGGAAGGGCCTAGAGCCTACATTAGGACATGATTATGTGTTATGTGGAGTACCAAGGGGTTAGGGATGGATTACACACCCTTTTTGGGGCTCAAAACAGCTGTAATCTGTCATTTTGCTGCATAGTAATCGATTACCCAAGCATGGTAATCGATTACCATGCAACAGGGGACGAAAAATTAGCTACTGTCTGCACTGGTAATCGATTACTGGCCTTTGGTAATCGATTACCATGTGAGGTAATCGATTACCCAAGGTTGGTAATCGATTACCAGAACAGAGGAATTGGAAAATTGGCTACTGCCTCATTTTTGACAGGTGGTAATCGATTACCACCCACTGGTAATCGATTACCACAGTGTAAATTTCGAAAATTCAGTTTTTTCTAGACTAAAAGAAAGGGGTATAACTTGATGGGTAGAACTCCAAATGATACGTGGTTTGAAACCACGCGTAGACAACGTAAAGGACTACAACTTGGTAAAAGATGAGAGTGAGATGGTGAGTTTAAATGAAATGAATAAAAAGAATGGTTTATGATGTTAGAAAGTGTATGATTCCGCAAATGGCATTTACGATTATAGTGTGGTTTTAATTGATTACGGAAAATGTATTTATGAAAAAGAAAAGGAATATGTTAAAAGAAAAATTTGCCCGTAATTTAATTAATCTAATCACTGTGATTGTAACTGCGCTTAATATCATAATCAATGTTAACAATACCGGTGTACAACGGGCTGTTACAACATGGAAAGTCAAGAGAGATCTATCTCAATAGGTATGGCTCTAGGGATGAAGTTACCCCCACGTAACTTGTGAAAATGGTACTTCAAGATCCTATTATAACAGTGATATAGGGATATGTCATCTGTTGTGATTGGAAGAAAACTGTTGTTGGGAAACAATAGTTAATTTAGTATTTTCGTTAAGCTGAAAACAATCTCTGTTTTTTGTTAAAGCATCCTAATGGCAAATGAGGGAAGGGGAAATTGACACCTAACTTGCTTCCGATTTCTATTTTAAAAACCCATCTTTGTTATCTTTTGTATTTTCATCTAAATCTGAAATTATTTTTCTGTTTTAAAACTTAAAAGAAAATCATAAAAAATATATTTTACAAGTCTTTTAGTTAAGTAATTTTCTAGGCAGTAGTTAAAGATCCTTTCACCAACTAAAATCACTGCTTTAAAAAGAGAAAATTTCCACAAAAACATTCTAAGTACACTAGTTTAGAATAGCAGTAGCATTTAATTTGATTTTATTTTATTTTTGATTCTGTTTAGCAATTACCAATTATTCCAAGTCAAAACACCAAAGATCCTTGTGGGAACGATAACTGATACTCACAAAAACCCTATATTATTTATTATCACGTATACTTGCGCGCTACTTACATAATTATTAGCAAGGCAACACAATCCACTAAATTAGAAGAGAATGACTTATTGTAATTCATTTTAGTGGGTGAGGTGATAAGTGCAATTCTTGTATATACCAAAAAAAAACAAAAAATCTTAGTAATCCTATTTTCTACTGGAGATTTATTTTTGGACCTTTGGTCCAATGATTTTTCTCTTCCATCATTTTAGAAGGGTTTTTCATATTAAATATTTATGTGCCTTGTTTAATCCCTAAGGATCAAAGGTTGCTATATGATTTAGGTACTAGTTTTGTCCATGAAGGAAATAATTGTAGGTGGTGGTATATCACTATGCACAAGACGAAATATAAAAAACTAATGGTGTATATCTCCATAGTAACAATGAAATAAGATTAGGGTCTCAAAGAAAATACTAATAGGGTTTAACTCTTTATATAAAGAAAGATTTTGCCTTGAAATAGATAAAGCTCAATTTACCTTTCTGAACAAGGGGTTATAAGTTTATAACATGGATCGAGAACATGCCTTTTTTTTTGATAAACGAGAACATGCCTCTTTATTTCTTCTTCTGAAAAATTTGTTGTTAATTTGTCGGATTTTATATTTCCTAACACTACTATATCTAACACCCCGTTCTAGAACCGATTTGTGAACATTATGTATGGCATTAGGCGTAATTACAATCACAATAATTGAATTAAAGTACAGATAAACTTTTTTCTTTTTATTTATAAACATTTACGTTTAAAATCAAATTTGTAATTAAAACAATTCCAATAGTTGTAATAATAACTTAAACTATGTGTGAAACACTTAATGTAGTTTTATTTAAGCCATAGTTACCACTATAGTGTGCCAAGTAGTCCTCTTAGACCAACAAGGCTTAACAATTCATTTTTATCGTTATTCAACACTAAACAGCTCCACTTTTTAGTTTACTTAAGGAATTTTATACTATTTCTATGGTCTTAATTCTCCTTCATGTTATAGATTTCTTCTTTAGCTACGCGTGGGTTCAAACCGCGCTCAAATCAGAGCACCCCGTAGCTCAAGTTATGAATTTTTGAAGAAAATGTGCTGAATTTCACAAGGGTCCGGCATTGACAGCGCCAAACCCGCGCTGATAGCGCCATAACACCGGTTTTTTCACGTCAAGCGGTGCCATCAGCGCCAACCGACTATTTGGTGGTGCCAATAGCGCCGTTTTGGCGCCAAAAGCTCCATGGTTCTGGATATTTCCCGATACTTCAAGTTAAATTAGTAGGTAGTGGAGCTTGGGTCTGTGAAGATCTATGGTGGTTCACTGGTATTTTACCCATGACTTGAATTATACTTATCTATTTGACGCAATCTTGGTCTCGTTGGAAAGCTAAGAAAAAAATCTATAACTTCCATTAAGACACAAGGGTATGAACCTATCATATAGGATATTAAAATTGGACGACAAGACATGACATCTTTATTTTTACATTGATTCTCAAGCTAAAGGTCTTCTTTCCCCTAATTGGCATTTTATAACTACTACAAGACATCATCCTTACAATTTTAAGACATACATTTATCAAATAGGCATCCATGCCCTTCCATCATATATACAACAAGTACAATATTACACAATATCCAAGGGTCTTTAATACATAATCATGGAACTTAGCTACAAAATACTATGATCAAATCTTTGGCTCCCATCAACAAAAGAGACATCAAAAGAGGTGAGCATAGGCTAAGTCCACCAAAATGAAACATGATGTACACATATCAAATGGCTTTCAAATATAAATCCTATACATAGGAACTACCAAATGACATGCATAATCAAAACAATGCAATATCCTCATGCATCAATCTAATCCAAGTATGGCCACTTTCCACCAGAGGCTCCTGCAGCATCTGTACCTGAAAGGGGGTCCCCACAACACGACGTGAGATATACGAATACATCTTAGTAAACCAGGGGTCCTTAAAGCATTTCTCCACCCCATAGTTCACTCACAGTATAATAGCAATAACCATAAATAATGCAGTAAATACACATCCATGCAGTATGTAAAAACATCTCCAGGAGACATCCCTCGAGCTCTCATGCTATCCTAAGGATACTCAGATACAAAATAGACCTACTGGCCAGCTAAACTACCAAGTATGAATTATGCATCGTCATGCAACATACAAAACATAGGGAAACACCATCGTATGCCACACCAAGTGTATACACATACGTATAACAAAGCATTAAACTACTTTATTGCATTTAAATACACTATCAACAACCACTACCCATTCCGGGCTTGGTGGAACAATAAAGGGATCAATTCCCAAGGTTCGAAGGCTTACCTTAATGCTTCCAATCCCAACCTTTGTTCACCACCAATGAGCAATTAACCAGGCTTTACAACAATACCAACAACCTCACAAGCAAACACCTACACAAGGTGTAATGCAATCAATCTATTGCATCCAAGAATATATGAATATTCATAAACCAAACAATCAAATTCACACCACAACTATGGCATGAACTTACCACTCCCAATGAGCAAATCAACCACCATGACTTCCTCCAATGGTTGGTCCTTCAATGTTGGTCCACAAGGCTCGATCCTATCACCACAAGGGACACAATCAACCATCCAATTCACAAAATGCTAGAAAACTCACAAGCCCAAGCATTAATTTTTCAATATATTGAACAACAACTAAATGACAATCTAAGTCCATTTCTACCATTTATTTATCGTTCCTAACAACTTTTACAAAAGGATTTAGCACCAATCTAACTCAAACATACTCCATTATTCATGCATTTTCTTAAAACAAAACCCTAATGCACATATCTTCCAAAATGACAACAAGAGTTGGAGTTCTTACTACAAATACAACCCCAAGTGTGTAAGGAAGAAGCACCAAGCTCAAGGAATCAAGACTTCACCTCTAGCTCCACTATCTCCAAATTCTCGCCCCTCCCACCAAGAATTTCTCACTCCACAATGGCTCCCACCCAAAACTAAGCTAGGATTAGCGATGAGGGAAAAATTTGAAGTGGTTTAGGCTTTGGAATGGAAGAATTTGAGCAAGAAATGGAGGAGATAGGTTTTGGAGCTCATTGGCTATGGCTTCCCTTCTCCCCTCCCAGATTTCCACGAAGAAGAAGAATGAAATGAAGCCAATTTTGGCTTTCTTTCACTTAACTTACTTAAGTTAAGTACAACAGGGTAAAAACTCATCTATCTATTCAACTCCATTCTTTTTCAAGCTTTTCCCAAAGGTCTGAAATATTTTTCTAGGAATATTTTACTTTTACTTTTATATTTTGGGTACTTTTTCCACACCCATTTTTACCTAATAATTTTCACTGACTGCACTTTTTACCTCAAAAGTGACCCCAATTCGCTTAATTAGATATTTTACCTAATTTAACCCACAAATACAAGATTAATTGCCTAATTACATGCAATTAATTAAATTTCATGGTGAGGGATATTATACTATACTCTTTTATTAAATTAGCAATAAGTGAGACTGATATGATATTAATCATATGAAAGTGAATAAAATAAATATATTTAACTACATATATATTTTTTAACTTTAATAAATGATGTATGAAAAATTCGAAACAAATATTGGGCGGAATAAGTAAAAAGTGAATCAAGTCTCGTATGACAGCTCGATCTTATTCCCCACTCTCTGTTGTCAAAACATACAGCGTACAAGTATGAGATGCGTATATTTCTTATTATAAATAAAAATCTTTTGGCTCTCCAGTATTTTTCCATTCACATTGTATGAGATGTAAGTTTTTTTTTTTTGGATATAATGACCTTAATTACTTCTTTGAGCTTAGTCACAATTAAGGTTTATTGTCCCTCTCTAAATATGTATCTGGTGGCTCGTGAAAATCAAAATCAAATTCTCTCCCCACTTTATTCAACATGTATTATCAACTGAACTATGCGTATTGAGTTAAATGTGTTTTTTTTTTTGGTGAAAAGGTGTATGAGTACAAATTATTTGTGTAAATGGAGAATTATTATGTTTCTCATGTGGCTGCCGTTAGAGCTGTCAAAACGGGCCACCCCGGCCCGTTAGGCCCTAGCCCGCTCGGGCCAGGGCCAAAAAGCCCACATATTAACCAGCCCGCACGGGCCAAAAAATCATATAACCTAACGGGTTAGGGCTAGCCCGCGGGCCACATTAAAAAATATTCTGCACCATTTTTCTATTGGTCTTTACGTAATCAAATGTAATGATATTTTGCATGTTATATCATCCGATCAGATTTCATTTCAATTCAAGTTGAAATTTCAAACCGCTTTAATAATTCCAATGCCAAAAACCATGTTCAATCATATCAAAACCGATAGTTTTTATTTCTCCACTAAGCTAAAATATGGATATAGCTGTGTCAAAAATAAATAGATCATGGCTTTCCTTCAAACTTTGTTTGCTACTGAACCAAATGAACTGTAATAGTTTCCAAACTTTTTTCCACAGATAAAGTGATAAACAACACTTGTGCCATTTAGTTGCCAACTGCAATGCAAAGAGTCGGACAATATTTATCAAACCACTTTGCCAAATCAGCTCCACCTGAACCTGATTTTGGGAAAAAGATAAATCCACCCGAACTTGATTTTGGGAAACAAAGGAAGGTTTTGATTAAAAAAGTTGACAAGCAAAAAGGCTCAACTTTGGAGACAAAGAAAACTATCTATGTTTCCATGAAAGGTAAAAGGTAAAACTATCAAGAGTACTGTCACCATTTAGTACATTTTTTTATCTGAATAAAACATAGTGCATTTGTTAACAAGCAGCAAAGTTAAAGTACTAGCAAAGCTAAAGATGGAGGATTCAGATTTTCATAATACCAACTCTTCATAATACAACACAAATAGAAAAATTAACCAAGGAATGAAATTCAGAAGTGTTTAAAATTAAAAGCAGATAAAAAAATTATCTTGGCCAAGACTAGATTTGAAAAAAGGATTCCCAATTTGACCCGTCCTGCCTTCACTTCTCAGAGCAAAAAAGAGCTGACAAAATAAAGTTTTTTCTTCTGTTTAAGATGAAAATTAAATTAGTGTAAAATAAAGAATATACCTTCTGTTGGTTAAGCATTTCACTATCCAGGCATTAATTGATGAATTTATATAACGATGAAATTTAAAATGTCTCACCTCAGTCACCTATATAGCATTTGCCGTCCTCGGGAGGAAAAGTGGTGAAAAGTATCTTATGCACAACAGGTTAAAGAAATTTTCCACAGCAGCAGGGGTGTCAATCTTTTGAGGCCTGAAATATGATACCAAGTTTTACTCAACCAAGTCTTATAAAATCAAATTGGTCTTCCGATATCAAAACCAAACACTAAAATATATATGATATTGAAATAGAACTTTTGTTCATACTAAATCTAACCCTAAAATCGCCATACAATTTATTTATTTATAAGAATATACCTTTTTCAGGTTTGGTCAATGAGGAAGAAAGGAAATCCTATTGCTAAGATCTTCATCGCAAAGGTTATAACCAACGTTAATTTCAGTTGATTTCTTTCTTTGTCCTCTAAGCAAGTTATTTCACACTTGTTTGACCAATAAATATAAAGGGTATGGCAAAAAAACTAAAAAATCGAAAATAATCAGTTCAGTCTACTACTGTTACAATTTCATACAGACCCCTAATACCCATATGCCAAACATACGGAAAAGATTCATCAGAATTGTAAGAACCTGCACCGCTAATTAAGTTAATTAATTAATTACTGTGAGAATTAGGAAATAATTCCATAATTGACCATAATAATTATTATGAGGCTCTAATAATTATAGTAAGTGGATAATAATGCTGAAAGTCGTTTTTCGGGTGAAAAGCGCAGATACCGGTTCTGCTACCAGGTACAAATGCGTACTAGTGAAGTATCCCAAAAAATTATAATAAGTACATGATAATTACTAGAATAATATGTAGGACTTGTAAAATGAGTTTCAAGTTAAAATAATGAGATCTGATGCCAGAACTGATACTGGCTAAGGAAAAGCCCGTACCGGAAAGGTGCTCCGAAACATAAAATAAAAATATGAAAAATCTTAGAAAAATGAGTAGGTTAAGATTTCAAAGTTTGAGATCAAAATCTTTTGCGTAGCTATTAATGCTAATACTGCGTGTTAAGTGGCCATGTGGCTATATATACTACCATTAGTGGGCACAAAACCCTAGAACCCTTATTTCCTACGTGAGTTTTTGGGCTGGTCAGCTGTTGTGCACTGTTCATTGGTTTCCTTCTCCATTCCTTCTCCATTTGTTGAGAGTCACCTTTGTGGTTGTGAGGGGGTCATTTTTCTGAGTTTGGCCACTGGTTTGGAGGTGTTGTAAGGCTGTGTTCTGAGTTTGGGGGTGAAAAGGTTCATCTCCTTGGTTGTTGGAGCTCTAAGGAGCAAATTTTGTGAAGAAAGGTCCTTACTTGTTTGGCATTTTCGTATTCCTTGGTGGTCTGAACCTTGAAGGCAGATTGGAGAGCTCAAAGAGCCTTTGCTTCTCTGTTTTGAACCTTGGTAAGTTATACCAACCATGATCATGTGTTTAAATGCTTAAAAATGGAACCTTGATGCATGCATTGAACTAAGTGGATAAATTAAGGGTGGGTAAGGTTAAACACACCTAGAAATGCATGTTTAAGTTGTTAGTATATGGGTGTCATAGAGACAATCTTTTGATTAAATAAAGGACACTAGATGTAGAACTTTATTTGTCGCAAATAAATGAAAGCACTATTTATTCAGTTTCATATTGTGTCTCGATATTATTGTTAATATTATATGAACGAACTGGATAAACCCCTTGGAATAGAACATGTATCTCTTGAGTATCTGTGATGAGATCACGATCATGAGGATTCAAGGATATTGCATGTCTATTCCTAATTATATGTTCCTAGTCTAGAGACACTGAGTTTTGGGATCAGTGATCTCGGGTAAGACTAGTACGACTTATCTACTTGTATATGGATACAAGGTAAAGACCTCATGAGCTGCAGATATGGAGATATCTTAGCTAAAGTCGTGGGTGGACCTATAAGAGTATAACTCGCACTGAACAGACCCAAAAAAGAGACTCTATGAGGAAATCTCACAGATAGTTTCATTAGAGTAATCTCTTTATGTTTGGGTATGTCTTTCCTTAGACCAGAAGTTATTACCTAGACTGTGTTCTTGAAGACATGTTTTGATTGTATGCCTCATCTGCTTGAAACATGGAGACTCAAAGGTATACTGTTGGGCGTGTCCTTAAAGGGCACAGGGCTAGGGTAATAAGCTGAAGGAATTCGTCAAATCTCTGTGAGAGATTAGGTTATCTGTAAACCGGAGAAATCGGGATGACATTTACAGGGACTCGGGAATCTATGCATAGTAAAAGAGATCATGAGATGATCTGCCTTTAGAGTCAGTAAATTGAAGATTCCCTATTTCGAATAAAGCTTACCCTAAACCGCAGGGGTTGATACATTTCCTTACCCTAGGTAAATGGGAAGATAACCGAGACGAAGGGAAATACATACGATAACCAAATATGTGCAATAGGATGATCAAGTCATTAATCTGACTAGTTCTGGGGCAACAAAGCATTGCTAGTGCTTTGTGTTGTCATTAATTGGGTTGTGGGCTTGTTGGGCCCAAGCCCAGTTATGTCAGAAGCTAAGTTGGGCCTAATGGGTCACACACTAACACCTTGTAGTCATGATGGACTAGCTTTAAAGGTATTGGGCCTAATAATGGTTGTTAGCCCAAGAAGCTGTTTGGAAGCCCACCTAAATGGGTGGATGGTGCATGGAGCTTAGTAATGGGCTTGGATAGTCCAAGCCATTACTAATTAATTTAATTAGTTAAATTAATAATCAAACATTTGAATTTCGAATTTTGAATTTGAAATTTGAATTTGGAATTTGAATTTTGAATTTTGAATTTGAAATTTGAAATTTGAAATTTGAATTTTGAAATTTGAATTTGGAATTTGAAATTCGAATTTTGAATTTGAAATTTGAAATTTTGAATTTTGAATTTTGAATTTGAATGTTTGAACATTTTAATTCAAGTGTTTGAATTCGAATTTGAATTGGCTTTGAAAAGTTGTTTCATAACAAAAGGATAAGATAAGATCTTATTGGAACATATTCCTTGGATCAAGAAGCATCTTTGGAGCATAAACTTGGGCTGTTTGGGGCGCATATTAATGTGATAAGAATGTCATATTGTCACTTAAAACAAAGCTCCAATCAGATTTGGCGGTTGAGAGAATCTGTGGGTGAGTTGATTCAAATTTTGAATGCAACTACTCAATATATTTGGACCCCTTTTTAGGGCTGAATTATGCGCATGAAAAGTATACTATATGACAGTTTATGAATTTAAGTTTAAATTGTTTTAAACTTAGTTTCATGAGGATAAGATTGGAGGTTGTTGGCAAGATTTGTTTTGTAATAACTCCACCTTATCCTCCCCTGATTCATGCGCAACTTTCAAGTGATTTTGAAAGTTAGTTTTCATTTTGAATGATTTAATCTCTCTTCCCTCCAAGGTGTGCGCATAACATACTTGTTCCTCTCCTTAGGGTTTTGAGAAAACCTAGCCTATACTCCTTTATCTCATGCACCATTCTGTAGGGTAGTTCACTACACCTTTCCAAACAGAATACCTAGCCTCCACCTTCACCACTTGTGCGCATAGCAAGCCTCTCTGTGGTGTTCATCTGGTGGCTACGAACAGTGGTGTGGATCACCATTAGAGGGCTTGAACCCTTCAAGCCTGACAATTGATCTCCCTGACTGATCATGCCAAAAACAAGGTAACATCATGCTGTCTTAAAGCATGAATCCATGTGTGCATGTATGTTTCCGCAGTAAAAATTTTGTTTTTACACCTTACATGCATCGGCCTTCATAGGCCAGTTTACTTTCAAGTGGTATCAGAGCCCGGTTGCTTTACCATCGGCGGGTGATGGTACCTTGTTAGTGAAAGGAGTTTCTCACGGTCAAAGTTAAAATTCTGCATATGGATTTTGAATCACAAATCCTTTAAGGTGTTAAAGTTTTTGTTTTTATGAACATGTAAATTTGATTTTGTGTTCATAAAACATTATGCATCATGGTTTAGTTTCTTTTTCTTTATGAAAGTTTTAAAAGGAACACCCTTTTTGAAAGGGTAGATTCGGCCATGGAGGGTACTAAGAGTACCTTGAATGTTTTCTTATTTTTCTCCATGAATTTTTTCATGTTTATATGCATGAAATTTTGCGACAAAATTTATCATATAGTTTACTATATGGTTCGGCCATGAAGTGTTTGTGGCTACATGCATGGTTTAATTTTGTTTTCTTTAAGAAAGAATTAACAAAATTTGAATTAAAATTGTTTTTAAATTCGGCCAATGAGAAATTTAAGATTATGAATCTTGATGTTATTTTGATGTTTAAATGTTAAATGTCAAAATATATGTGAAAATATTATGTGATAATATAATGTTTATGTTTGCAAGTTTTGAACTTTTCAGGTACATACAGGAAGGGGATGGTCATGGTGCCCGGATTTGAATTTTTGAATTTTAAATTAATGTGTAATCGCGCCTTTTAACTTACAAATGTATTTGTAATTTAATTTTTGTAATTTTCTCCCTCCAAAGAAGCAAAATAGACAAAAGCGCGAGCACCATGACTATCTCAATATAAACTGTTTATATGCATGTATGATTAGAACGTCTAGTATGCATGAATTGGGCAAACCGCGTTTTGTATGGTTATTATGTTTGTCCAATAGCGACTAGTGTAAACCGATAGATGTTTGACGTAGGTTACGACTAGCATGATAACTTACAACATGCGTTTGATGAGACCTAATTAACCCTAAAATAAAAGGAACCCTTAAAAGGAATAAATAATTAAGCGTATGATTACCTCCCACCACCAATGCTACTCAAACCTCTTCTACATAGTGGTGCTCCACAACTCAGTTGGGACCCACTGTTTCGTTGAGCTAGAGTAGTGTTTGAAGTGTAAGACACTTGGGGTGCTGGTTTAATGCTTAACTAAGACACAAGTTGCAGGCATAGCCGGGCTTATGTGCTTAGGGTAATGGTGCTAGGTTGGTTGCATGAGATGTACCACTAAGTGACAAAGAGTTGTCAACCTAATGTTAAGAGAGGGTATGAGATACTGTTGATAAAGATCAACCCATTATTTAAATTAATCTTGCGGTCTCAGACGGAGATTAAAATAAATAATCGCACTCTTAATCCCACTAAGGTAAAATCTAAAAGTAGATTAACCCTAAGTCAAATAGTAAGGGTCATTGACTTAGATAAAATAGTGGGAGGGGCAAATTATTTAAAGTTTTTAATAATTTTCTTTTAACTACATAACCGTATATTAACTGAAATCATATTTACATCTTTTTCAGCTTTTAGTATGACTAATCAACTGTCACTGCATTCAATTCTCGATACGAATGAACTGACCGGTTCAAATCTTATGGACTGGTATCGGAACTTAAGAATTATTCTTAAGACCGAAAATATGGCTTATGTCCTTGACACTGCTTTGCCTATTGTGCCTAAGGAAGGGGAAGATGGGTTCACGGAATTTGATTTCGAAACCCACAAGCAACACATGGATGATAATGTGTTGGCTTGTTGCATCATGTTGGCATCCATATCGCCTGAACTGCGTAAACAGCACGAGCATATTGATGCCCCCTCTATTATCATGCATCTCAAGGAGTTGTATGATATTAAAGGCAGACATGAGAGGTATGAGTCCTTTAGGGAATTGTTCCTGTGCAAGATGACTGAAGGCATGTGTTTTAACCACCATGTACTGAAGATGATGGCACTCATTGAGAAGCTAGAGGGTCTAGGGTTCACAATGGATGCTGAATTAATTAATGACTTAGTTCTATCATCACTTCCTCCTTCTTTCAGTGAATTCATAATGGATAACAACATGCATGGGATGCTTGTGAGCTTGCCAGAGTTGTTAAGGATGTTAACGACTGCTGAAATGTCTATCAAGAAGGATGAGACACAAGCTCTTATGATTGGTGGGCCTGAAAGGGCCATGGGTAAGGGCAAGGAGCCTGCAAAAGGCAACTCCCTTAAGCCCAAAGGAAAAACCAACAAGAAAAAGGGCAAAAAGAAAGGTAAGGGAGCACCCAAGGACAAAAGTGATGTTGTGTGCTTCCATTGTGGCAAATGTGGCCATTGGAAAAGGAATTGTCCAGACTACCTGAAGAGTGTGAAGGAGCATGGTGATGCTTCAACCTCAGGTATTCACATGATTGAGATAAATTGTTCTTATGCTAATCCAACTTCATAAGGTATTGGATACCGGTTATGGTTCTTATTATCTGCAATATGTTGCAGGTGCTTAGAAGCCTAGAAGATTGGAGAAGAACGAGGTGGACCCCGCGCAGGTGATGAAGCAAGAGTTGCTGCTCATGCTGGTGGAGATACCGACCTCACTAGCCTACGGTCACCTTATTGCATTTGAATAATTGTCTTTATGTTCCCGACATTTCTAGAAATATTATTTCTTGTTTAGAACAAGATGGTTTTGCTTTAACTATTAAGGATGGTACATTTTCTATCATTTTGAATGATATTGTTTTGGTACGCTTTTTTAATTAATGGCTTGTATGTTTTGGAAATGGGAACTAAAGTGCTCAATGTAGATGTGAAATGACCTAGGATAGATAATCAATCCTATCTTTGGCACTATAGACTAGGGCACATAAATGAAACAAGATTGTCTAGGATGCATAGAGATGGATACCTGGACTCCAAGGATTTGGAATCCTGTGGACAGTATGAGTCTTGTCTAGCTGGGAAAATGACTCGTCAAAAGCCCAAAGGGTTGAGATTCATAGGGCTAGTGAGTTATTAGAACTCATTCACTGTGATTTATCTGGCCCAATGTATATTGAGGCTAGAGGAGGAAACTCTTATTTCTTTTAGTGATGAAGTAGAGAAACAGCGTGGCAAGATGGTTAAGTCATTGCGATCAGATCGTGATGGTGAAAATCTGAGCCATGAGTTTCAGGATTATCAGAGAGAAAATGGAATTCTCTCGCAGTTTACTGCACTTAACACACCACACTAAAACGGTGTCAGGAGAAACATGACTGTGTTAGACATGGTTAGGTCTATAATGAGTTAGACTCAACTTCCAAAATTGTTTTGGGGATATGCCTTAGACACAGCGGCATAACTTTCTAAATAGGGTACTGTCTAAATCTGTTCAGAACACACCATATAAGATATGGAATGGTAAGAGACCCAACTTGAGTTACCTCAGGGTATGGGGATCGCCGGCTTATGTCAAAG